>OMNS01080011.1:0-14192 GCA_900303225.1 Laemonema laureysi
ACATATACACATATATATACATATATACATACATACATATATATACATGCATATACACACACACACACACACAGATGCACAAGCACATACACACACACACACACACACACACACACACACACACACAATGTTCCAAGGTGCATCCTAGCAAAAGCAGCAGTTTCTGAAAATGTTGACAATGTGTACGATTTGCACCTCTATCTGTTGCTAGCATTTACTTGGCAGAATTTAAACACTGTGGAGTGTGTGATTGGTGGCTGGTTTAAGCAGCCTCACCTGTGCCCGAGTCAGGCTGATTAGACTCTGGAGCTGGGTGAGGCTGCACACCTGTGGTGCACGACAATTATCAAAGCACACACGTCAATCCAGCCATCACCACACACTCAAGAAGAGCCCTGACATGTCAGCATTGACATGTGCTCTGCTTGTCAACTCTACAATAAACTGGTTATATAGATCTACCTGTGTCCCTGTGCGGAGGAGCCCAGCAAAGCCACTTTGGTTCAATATTAATCCTGGTTTTGCCCCTCTATTTGTGCGCCGAGGTAATTTTGCAGCTGAAGGTGCTGAGCATGTACTTCACTCCGCCAAAACAAGAGTGCAACTAGTGCTGTGTAGTGGGGTACGCTAGTGCCCGTCATTTGAGTAAGACTCAACATGCATGCATCAGCATGCACTACAGATATATAGAGATAATTTTACTTAAAAAAAATGTTTAACTAAAAAAAAAGTATAACTGTATTAGTAGATATTACACAATGTCAAAGTTTAAAGTTTTAAAACACACACAGGTGACATTTATCAAAAATTACACAATTCCCATACAGTGTAGGTGGGTCAATGTCAACTCACCGACTGAACTGATAAAACTCCACAGTACAGGCCCTTTGGATGCCATGGCGACAAGCACCTTGAGGATGGAGCGGCCACAGGTGGTTTGCATGCGCTCGCTGTACTGGGGGTAGCTGTCGATCTGCACCACCAGGAGGCGCTCCAGCAGAGGGGTGTACACCTCTGGGATCTGACATCGCAAACAACTTTATTTACACATGTTCAATAACAAAACATTTAAAGAAAGAAAACGTGTGAAGTAGGGCTGGGTAATATATCGATATATCAATATTGTGATGTGAGACTAGATATCGCCTTAATACCTATATATATAGTCTTAATACATTTCATATTGGATATTACATTTTTACATTTGATATTACATTATATTACATATATTACATTGGATATCGTAATATGGTGATATCGCATAACTGTTGTCTTTTCCTGGTTTTAAAGGCTGCATTACAGTAAAGTGCTTTTCTGAACTTACCAGACTGTTCTAGCTGTTCTATTATTTGCTTGTACCCACTTAGTCATTATTTCTACATTACTGGTGATTATTTATCAAAAATCTCATTGTGTAAATATTTTGTGAAAGCACCAATAATCATCCTTACAATATTGTTGCAATATCAGACTTATATGACTATATGACTTTCCATATTATCAAGTAATGTTAGGGATTCACATACACATCCATACAAAACAATGGTTCATTAACTAGGCACCAAAAGTTGTCAGAACAAAGATATTATCATTGTATATACAACTCACTTGAATGAGCCCACAAAATACTTTGTCATACACAGCGATGTGTGTATGGTGTGTGTGTTCTGATGGCGTTTGCGTTACCTTGTCCAGGTGAATCAGGACGCACGCGATGGAGTCCAGGAAGTTGGGCAGCTGGTAGAAGCTCTCCTCCTCCCCATCGGACTCCGTCAGGTACATCTGCTTGCAGCGCTGGATCAACTCTGTGTACATCAGGTCCACGTCTTGAGGACACACCTTTTTGCATGGCTATGGGGAGAGGGGAAATAATTTGTATTGTGCTTTACATTTTCACTCTATGCACCAAAAAGGCGTTTTGCATGTCAACAAACAATGGATGTTCAAACTGCCCGTTCACCTATGATGTTGTCTTCAACCTTTTTTCCCTAAACTGTCAACAGCTTAAAAACAGACTTAAAGTAGTATTAATATGAATTTAATTAGTACGATATACATACAGCTGCAAAGAACCCGTATCCATGGATGGCGATGGACAGCTCTTTATGTGTTGAGTCCATCGTCTTAATTACGGAGCAGAACTTTTGCATGAAGAATTTCAACTTGCTTTTGTGCTCCTCGATGTTCTCCGCGACCAGGAAGGCAACCTGACAACAACAACAACAACAACAAAAACACAGTTGTTATATCCCATAATGCACTGGTTAGATAACTTGGCATTATTAGTCATATCACTAGTTCAACAGTTAGATGGAGAGCAAGACAAGAGAGAGAGAGAGATACACCTTCAATCTTAAATTGGTCACCTGTTTAAGGAACGCCTCAAGTGCGTAGTAGCTCGTCTTTTTCATCTCTCCGTTGATGTGGCCACAGAGTTTGGACATGACCTCGAACATGTCCCTGTAGTGGTCCATCAGGCAGCTGCCAAACTGAGGCGCATGCTTCCCCAACAACCTCAGGCCAGCTAGAGAGAGCGAGAAAGACAGAAAGAAAGAGAGAGACAGAAAGACAGAGATACAGAGAGAGAGACAGAGGCGGAGAAAGAGAGAGAGGGAGAGAGAGAGACAGACAGACAGCCAGCCAGACAGAGAGAGAGAATTATAAGTACACCTCGTGGACCAATAACCAATCATACGTCCTTGTCTTTCTTACAATGGCTTTTGGACATTCAAGCTAGAAGAAATCTTAAAGCAGATCTTACCAAAGGTGACAGCGTAGCGGCTCATCTCCATCTACAGAAAACAAATGACAGTGTTCTGAGGTATGACCTTGTTGCTACTGAGTTTATTGTCCACCATCTACTCGCAAGTTGTCATTTTAAAAGACTTGCATTCTCACCTGTGGACTGATTGTTTTCAAGGCATACTGGAAAATCTCTCTTGATGTGACTGGGTCTGTGAGAGGTAAGAGGTAAAAATACAAGATGATGATTGTGCAGATTTTAATATTCTATCAATGCAGGTTATCACACAGCAATGACAGCTACGAGAAAGCATTTCAGGAGCTTGATAATTAAAACTTCCAGGATATACATGAAATGAAATGAAATGAAATGAAATAATAAAATAAAATTAAATAAAAATAAAAATATACAATGCTAGACGGTTGTTGAACTAATGTGACTGATATTACCATAACCAAGCATCTCCCACCTTCTTCCATGGTCTTGGTGAAGTTAACCAACAGAGCAGTGATGCCTCTCAAGCACCCTGCCACGACAAACAGCTTGGGCTCCTTTGTGGCAGAGGTCATCTGAAATGAAACAATGATGAGAAACCAGGCAAACAAATGCATTAACACAGATTGGGGGAAATGCTCTGCACACTAGTGTACACAATATCTACTTTGTTAACTGGATTGTGTTCATTGGTCTGAAAGATGGCCAATAATGGATGAAGAAATCCAGTTATTTAAATCCCCTTCTGAAATTATTTTCTCTTCATTAGAATATCTCCGTAACCAAATAGAATGAGTTTTTGGTTTCCAGCCCAGGCTCTGTGCAGACTCCCCCCAGAAGTTCTGCTATAGGATTGCTGAATCTGAGATTAACAATTTAGGCACACTTTACACAGTAAAGTGTAACTGTCTGATAACATAGTTTTAGGTTGGATATGTTTTATGGATCCTATCAACTTTTAGGTATTCAACTACAAATTCCGGATGGTTAACATCAGCATAAGTCTGAACATGTTGGCTCCAGTTAGTGAACGTGCAAAGGTGTACAGCAGGGCTTTGTGTCTATGGCATCTCCAGAGCGTACCTGTTCCTTCAGCTCCCCGAGAAATGCCTTGTAGAGTTTCTCAGAGTTGGACACCATCTCACTGGGATGGACCTCCCCGAGGACTCCCAGCAACTCGTAGATTTTACCAAGGACTGCAGTAACCATTATAAGTAGCAGGGGGGTCTTCAAGCAGTTGATCACTTTTCTCATTTTATTTTTACATATGTTTCTAGATAGAATGTCTAGTAAAAAAAAAAAACAGGGCAAACTCACCAGAATCTTGAAGTGAATTTTTGTGACAGAGCTCACTGTAGAATTTGTTGAATATTTCACAGACCCTCAGGTCAGAGGCCACGCTGGAAGCCTTGGTCAGATATAGAACCTAAGGAGCAGCAGTAACACAGATGTGTCAAACATCTGCATACTAGGAACCCTAATGACAGCGTGCATCAACTCTGGCTTCAACTAGGGTTATAGTTAATACAGGGCCAGAAAGTACATAATCAAAATCTTAATTGACAGAATCTTTTGGAGGTGGATGGGTACCATTTTTAAAAACATTTTCTAGAAATCTACAATGCTTGACTTCACAAAAATTTAAGTTAGGGTAAGGTAAAAGCTTTTTTAGTCATAGATTTTTCACTAAATTGTTCTTAAACATACAATTGCGGAAAGTGTGTCTTAAGTTTAAAGGGGAGCAGTTTAGTTCGAAGACAAATCACTTCACTGGCAGTTTCACAACAGTCACTAAATGGATTGACATATTCTGGTGGAGAAGGATGGAGATGGAGACACCAACCTTTATGAGTAGCACCAGTGTTTGAGTCCTGGACTTTGCTCCTTTATCTTTTGTATACACAACCATGCAAGTGTTCTGAAGAGCAAAAGTAAGAGCAAGCTACATCAACTTTTATTTGTTGTTGATGTTGACATTTTCATTATTGTGAAATTCTCCAAGAATCATCCTCTAGTGTTTATTGGTGGCTAGCTTATTGTTTCAACCTCTCCTTCTGTTATTGTTTACATCTGCTACACATTTACAAAGACAAATGATGTTGTCTTTCCAACAAAACATGCTGAAATAACTGCAACTTTTATGAGCAGTAAATCTCAGCAATATGAGGACTTCTTGAGAGATTGTACCAAATGCATGTTTACCTAACCCTTTTTCTTTTTAAAGGATCATTATACAATGAAATAGAATAATAGTTTCTTCTTTTATATGCTGCAGTGATACAGTTATGACACAAATGTGTGCACATGCATTTCCATAGTTAGGGTTAGGGTTAGGGTTAGATATTGTACATACATACATTTACATACATAGTTACATATTTACAGATTCCATAAAAAGTCTTAAAATCAGGAAAGGGAACCAACCTAATATCAATGAACAAAATGTGTATGTATATGTATATGTATGTGTGTGATATATTATATGCACACCGTTTTTTCCGTAGTTACCAACATACCCGTATATCAACGGCGTAAGACTTCTCCCAGCTCCTGCTCTGTGATGACATTCTCTGCAAGAACTTCTCCAGGAAATTTAGAATCTCAACCCTTGTTTCCCGAAGCTTAAAAACACATATTGTCTGTTACCAAAAGCAATGCACTTTACCCATTCTGCTTTTACTTGCTTGGATGTGGTTAGACATTTACCCCATCTGATCCAAGGGACTTTCGGAGGAAACTGAGAAGTCCACAATCCTTCGAGAACAGCAAGGACGATTGCAGGGCTTTCACACAGAACGGCATATGGTTATTATTCCATATAAAAAGTGCAAAGGCAATGCGCACATGCACAGCATCCAACTATATAACACAAGTACCTAATAACCGTCTACAGAATCATGCACCTGGAAGTACACTTGTCACTGTACATTCTTTCACGACCAGGCAAGAAATGTCTTGTACCATAATATATATCAGCTTTATTCAACACTGGATTTGGCGATGTACCGTAAAATGTTCGTACTTGAGTACTTCTATTTGAAGGACTTTTTTTTATTGACGATGCAAACAATAACAAAATTAATGAGGGCAAGCTTACCAAGCTGCTTAATGTATTTTATGTAGCCGAGCTTTTCATGCATCTTCACACTAAAATATGCATTTAATTTCGTACATAAACGTACTTTACCAGATGAACTTGCTGAGCAACATTATAAACAAAGGGGAACCCTGCAAGCGTGCACCAATGACTCAGAATCAATGGACAGCTCATTAAGAGCTCATTAACTATGCAACTTATACACGGGCTACACCTTACCATAAACACAAAAATAAATTAAACAGCTATTGGAAGTGGGCCATTCGTAGAATAGTTAGCCTTACCAAGTTCATTCTCAGTTTGTGATAGCAAACACTCCTGTCCCAAATCACCAATAATGTCCTGACATTTGAAAGCTGCAGACCTTAAGTCTTCGTCAGTAAGTGATTCGTTAAGTTTTACAAGTAGTCCTTGAATCCCGCCATAAACGTTAGTATTAGTAAAAGACATGACTGCCGCCTAAGAACACCTGCTTAAACCACCATTAGCATCGTTCGGATATTGTTGTGCCCTACTGCACCTAGTTGCAGCTGCATCCTGATTCAACGCTATAGCGTTCACAAGTTGTGTTTTGTTGTACGGAAGTGTCCTCAGCCAATCAGAAGCCGCTGCACAAGTAATTCCCAGCATGCTGTTCGGCGCGCGGGTTTGCGTCTGGTTGCATTATTTTGATCCCTCAACTTGCCGATCTGCACAACTTAGCTTTATGTAAGTTTTTGGTTTTTTTGTTGCTAATTAGCGTATTTTGTCGTTACGCACTTGGAACAAGCAAACTAGTCAAGCTCTCTGTGTGTTCGACACACGTTTAGAAATACATTTAATTAGCCAGCGATAAATACTACTACTATACTACTATATATCCATTACTGCTATTACGTGGGTACTTGCGAATAACAAACACCTGTTGACCATTCGTCTTGTGTTTGACATAAGTGTCGGGTGTAGCCTGTTGAAGTCCTTACTTTGATCTGAAACTGAAAGTAATTTAATAATTTGCAAAATATATTATTAAAAATCGTACAGATAGAGAGATACATACTTTTATTATCTACTAAATTACCAAATTACTTTGTTGCACCACAAAAATACAGGACAATGCAAAACAAACTCACTACAACGACAGAAACCCATACACAGTCTAGGCTAGGGAGTTGAAATAGTTAAATAGATGGATAGAGATGCATTGAAGTGATTGTTAAAGATGACTAGGAAGATATATATATATACTATACAGAAAATAATATATACAGATGTACGGGCATGGTAGATAGATAAATAAGTATGTAGATTTACAGTATAAATTGGGTGTGTGCAATAATAAAAACAAGTTGCAGGGGGCTTTGTGTTGCCAGTCGCAGACTGATGTGCAACAATATAACAATAGTGTATAGAATTGTCAAATAATCGTTAGTTACGGTTTAATGATGTGTTAATGAAATCTAAAACAGGAAACTCCCTCGTACACTGTCCACGAGGGAGTTTCTCCTGTACGCTGTTAGTAGAAGTAAACACAGTCCTGTGTTTAGTTCTAATAATAATCAACATCAATGGGGTATACTTTATTTTCCTATATACCCCATTGCTGTTAAATTATTAGAACTAAACACAGGATTGAAACGCAAAAATATATTGCAAAAGCAGTTTTTCAACAACCGCTTGTACCCTCCACGTGGCTAGCCGAAGGTGGACAGTGAGTGGACCATGAGCAGCAGTCCCAGTAAGACCTCTCCTGTCTCCAGCGGAGCTGCCAAACCATGTGTTCTCTTTGAGGAGTTGTGGACACGCCTCAGAGAATGCCACCAAAATACAATTCAAGGTTAGGGTAAACGTCAGTATTCGCTGACTGAAAGCGTCTATGGAGTAATCAAATGTGTTGTTGTGTTATGTGATCTTTTTAATAGGTTTCATGTTTCTTATTATATTTATGACTTACTTATGAGGTTAAACACTAACTGAAGCCTGGTTATGGCTAAGTTCAATAAAATTGAAAAATAGAACATTTCAAATTGTACTTTTGTGTTGTTAACTGATTGCATAAATGTTAAGGCATTGGGTATTGGGTAAGAAAAAATGTTTGCGACTCCTCAAATGTGTAAATGAAATAATGTTTTCTGACCTAGTAGATATTAGTTAGTCCTGGTTGGGTGTTATGGCCAAAATATTATACACACAGTGAATAATATACTATTCACTGTGTAACAATGGAATAGTTTACTATACTGCTGCAGTATGTTAAAACATTTGTTGTTCCTGGTTCATTTCAGAATTGGAGGCGAAAGTGGGCAAGCTGAAAAGGGAACGTTGTTTGTGAGTGATTTGTGCTTTTTGTTTACCCCTGCTGACAGGTTAATTACAACCACCTCTGTCATCATCGTCATTGTTTTGATATATATAATTTAATAATAGAGGTTAAATTGGTATGAGTGATTCTGTCTGGTTGCTATAGAGATGCACAGAGACTGGAGGAATTTCACAGCCGCAACCAGCAGCTGAAGGAGCAGTACAGAGCCCTGCTAGACACTGTCAGCAACCTGGAGGAGAGGTGAGGAGATGTCTCTCTCTCTCTCTCTCTCTCTCTCTCTCTCTCTCTCTCACAGTTGTTTCATAAGTTGGTTTGTCTTCAGGTTGAGAGCAGAGGTGTGTGATCGCTGTGCTATTCTACAAGAGAACTTGACAACCAAGCAGACTGAATTCGAAAACAGTCGTCAACAGAATCTGTATCTCATTGCCTCCCTCAGTGAGTATTAGTCTTTTCATTACTTAATTTAAATAGCTTGTTTTAATTAGATAGGCTCATAGCATAGTAGCAATGGATGTATGAATGAGCTCGTTGTTTGTGTGTTTCGACGTCGTTCACAAACATTTTAATGTTTTTTTTGCAGAGAGTGAAAAAACAAGTCTTCGAGATGAAAACCTGAGGCTAACTTCAGAGTTGGAAAGACTGAAAGCCTCTGTGTAAGACCTCCTCACTCAGCGCTCTACATTGTGTTGTCTTTTATGCCTCTCATTTATGTATTTTTGCAAAAATGGTCACAAACGTGTTCCACACATTTCTGTTTTGCCAAATGCATAATTTTGTAATTAACAACTCAATCATGTTTTATGTTTCATGTTTTGACAGACAATTTGAGATTATAGGAGGAGATTTGCTCTGTAACCGTTTAAGTTGGTGTCTTGCTGTTCATTGACAAATTCTGTTGCTTTTTCCTATTTTTAACCATCCAAACTAGTTGTATAAAGAGTGGATTATTGAATCAAGCATTTTACTGTCCTTCTTAGTTCCGAGCCCCAGCGGTCCGTGTCACCGGACCAGGAGGACTACATGATCCCAGACTCTCCCATCATGCCCAGCTCCCTCCCACTGGCCAGCAAACTGAAGAGAAGCAAAAAGCACCGCAATGCCAAAATACGCTACGAGGAGACGCCACTGTCCCAGTCTCGCAGCATGCTGTTAAACGGTCAGTCTACAATGCAAGTAGCCTCGCCGGGATTCTGTTTATAGCATATGTTTAGCTTGTGTCCCACTCACTGTGCTATAGCTTGAGCACAAGTAGTCTAACCCAGCTGGTTTTTGTTTGCGTTGGCGACAGGACCGGATCAGGAGCTTCTGGAGGCTTCCTCCAGGAATCGCAAGAAGGAAGTCGTACTCGTACCTGAAACGTGTCAGATGGACACTTGTCCGTCTCCACGTAAGCCTTCATGCACATCGTTTCGTTGTTGTGAATTACATTCATTTTGAAATAAAGGATTCTATAAAAAGGGATAAAACAGAGGTCTTCCCATCTGATTTCAGAAGACTGCGATCACAACCTTGAAGACACGATAACAGAAACCTGCACACTGGAACTTCCTGCATGGCAGGTAGGCTACAGAGTTACGGTGCAAATAGGCTGATGTTTGATGACATGATGGCTTGTACAGCCAAGACATTGTTACTGACAAAATTGTTACTATTTTCATAATATTCTTGAGAAAATAATTTAAAAAAATTATTGACTGCGCTATGAACTTGGAGTTTGTCATTTTTTTTCTTTTTTCATTCTTCTCATAATCTGAAGCCTGAAGAGGTAGCCGCAGCCCCCCAAGCCAACTTGATTCCTCCCTCAAAGTGCAAGCTTAGTTTACGGTAAAACTGACAGCAATTATCTATTTGTGATCTGTAATCTGTTGACGATTCCGAGTACCTTATTGTTGATGGTATCTTCCGACATGAGCAACCTTTTAAGAATCTCTGGCCATCCAAAGAATACATGAACTGTTTTGTGAATTTGTATAATATGCTTTGTAGGGAACAAAGCTAATGACACCTGTGAACTGTTCTGCCTTGCAGGCCTGACTGTGTCTCTAGGCCGTCGATGTCCGCTTCTGCCCACTACCCACAATCCACCTTGGGGGAGTCCCCATCCCTCCTCTCCCACAGCAAGAGGCCTTCCAGGGACGGCCCTCTTTCCAGACCCAAGCGCAACAAAGTGGAGACTGACCATGAGGAGGTGGAGACATTATTAGACATTACACATTAATACCCCCTCAGGCCGCCTCTCCAGGCAGTCCACACGTTACACAGCCATCCCACCGGCTGACCAAGGTCATTATTGGTTTGTGCTTAACAGTGCTTTAGCCATGCATTTAAAAAGAGGGATTGAGATTGAGTCTCCGAATAATCTACATTGCCATCTGTAAATTACTGTAAGAATAGGTTCATATTTTTGAATTAACCAAGTTGTCCATTACAGTTGCACTGTCCAAAAAAATAGAAAAGGCTAATTATTGATTTAACTACAGAGCACAGTGTAGTACGCTTGGTAAATATTGCTGTGTTGCAAATGTAACAATGATAATACAATGACTAAAACACACTGTACTGACTCACTCATCTCTACTGAATTTTTCTTTTTTTTCTTTATTCTATTCTATTCTATTATTACATCATATTTGCTTGGCATGCATAACATGATTTTGTTGTTGTAATACAATAGGTGGGGCCGTATAATGGTGCTCCAAGTGGCAAGTCCAACGGTGTCTTGGTGAGACCTGCGGCTAATCAAGACGCAAGCCGAGATCCAGATCCAGATGTGACCACCGGCGTACCTTCCCCAGATCATGGTGAGCTCTAACTGGCTACCTTCCCTAGACCATGGTGAGCTCTAACTGGCTACCTTCCCCAGACCATGGTGAGCTCTAACTGATTACCTTCCCAGACCATGGTGAGCTCTAACTGGCTACCTTCCCTAGACCATGGTGAGCTCTAACTGGCTACCTTTCCTAGACCATGGTGAGCTCTAACTGGCTACCTTCCCCAGACCATGGTGAGCTCTAACTGGCTACCTTCCCTAGACCATGGTGAGCTCTAACTGGCTACCTTCCCCAGACCATGGTGAGCTCTAACTGATTACCTTCCCAGACCATGGTGAGCTCTAACTGGCTACCTTCCCCAGACCATGGTGAGCTCTAACTGGCTACCTTCCCCAGACCATGGTGAGCTCTAACTGATTACCTTCCCAGACCATGGTGAGCTCTAACTGGCTACCTTCCCCAGACCATGGTGAGCTCCAATGCCATGTCTGATCAAGAAATAACCAGAATACTCGATGTGAAACCAGACGGAACTAAAGCAACACATAACGCTATTCAGAAAAACAACTGGCAGTTTCTTTGAAGTGTGGACAGAATAGTGAATAGTGTTTGTAATTGTGTAATGGTGTTGGTAATATTTTTGGATTGCTGGTGTTTTCCCAGCTAAAAGAAAGCACACAGTGGAGCATGGAGCACCGTGGAGCATGGACCCTGCGTTGGCTCTCTCCATGTATTGTACACAGTCCTTGGCAGCTGTAAAGGTACAGTGCAATCTACTGCAATACTAGTGACTTGGTCCCATGCTGCCATTCAGTGGCCTTGTTGCCCTATGTTCCAAATGAGATGAGGTATTGTACTGTGCAGTGGTAGGCATGCATTGTAGATGATGAGGCCGAGGCCAGATGGAAATAGGAGTCAATACATTTGTATATGGATCTGTCACTCCGTTTGTGTCCAATTGTTGATTGGAAAACTACTGCTACAGAAAACTATGACTATTATTGGTGTTAGTACATAGTTACCCATTATATTGAATATATAGTCCTCTATATACAGTAGTATAAAGATATAAAGATATGTGGGAAAAGCCTCAGAAACTGAGATTTTTATGCACATCCATAGGAAGAACAAGCCAGTCAGAATGAGCCTGCTGACCCAGACTGCACTTTCATAAGTCACAGCCTTCTCCAACGTCAAGGACTCTGTAACCAAGGCAACAATGAAGACTACGATGATGATGAGGATGAGGAGGAGGAGGAGGAGGATGAGGAAGAAGAAGAAGCCATTCCATCAGGTAAATTGACAACGTCTTATGACGCTATTGCATTGCGTTGTCATTTACTTCATCATTAGACTTATTACAAACACTAACAATTCATTCTTTCGTTATTTAAAATTGGAATTCTAAAATGTTTTACTGGTAATGGCAATAAATCGCTGTTCATAATATAACCTAACAGCGATTTAGTTTGATCTATTTATGATATTTATATAACAGCATCTATAACAGCAACAATAATTATATTTATTTAACACACACAGTGTAGCCACCCCCCTGTGCACATGGCTGATCACCAGTACAACTCCTCTTGTCCTTGTTTGTATCATTCATCAGGACCATTCCAGAAGGCCAACGACAGTATGGACAAAATGTTTGACATCACCACCTACGGAGAATACAACTCTTGTAGCGGCACATATTTTGACCAGAGCCAGCCGGGTCATGAGGAAGCAGAGAATGGTGAGCCCATCGCTTCATACAAGGATGATGCACTGAAAGCGCTCCCATCGTGTTAATAGGTAGAGGGAAAGCAAAACATCATCATTATAACTTGCAAAGAGTTGTTCAACCAGTTGGCAACAATGCAGCCGGATTTCTATATACAATTTATTAAAGCCATGTCTTGCAATTCCTTGTAGTGATTAGAACAAGGATTGATGTGCGTCAGAGTAAGATTGACTTGAACATTGGTAGACAGTATAAAAGTGGGGTTTCAACAACAAGGAACAATGGTTGCCATGGTTTTACTGTGTAGTCAGTTACCTCATACTGAATGAAAGTTCTCAAGCAATGCTCTCAACTCCTGTTTCTTTTCTTCTCTCTTTTCTCTTCAAAATTAAATGGCACCTTTCTGGAATTAACAATAAAGACCAAAGAGCACGGTAAGAAAATACAGGATTTTTTTTGTAAGTAAATGTAACCAATCATGATGTATTACAAGGAGACAAGGAGTTTATAGTCATATTAAGATAATTAAGATATTAAGATAATAGATTATTTCAATACTGTAATACGACCCAGCAAGTGAAAACTGTCTTGAGAGTGTACACACTAACACAAAACGGTTGTGTATCATCAATACAAGTTGCTCTGTATTCCTGCGGTCCAGGAAGCCGACCTTCGCTCACATGGCCGTAGTCCGCAAGAAGGATGAGAGGCGGAAGCTGAAGGGCAGCACATGCAAGGAGTGCGATATTGTGAGTGTTTGACTCTTTAAAGAACTTTCAACCTTATCTCCGTCTGTCCGCATTTGTTGCCAACGTCGTTGTCATGAACTCCGTCATTTGACGGAGTTGGGGTCTTGCTAAGGACATTTAGCAAGATGGCGGGTAAAATGTTGCCGGGCAAAAGTAGCGGGGAGGTCTGGGCGCAGGCAACATGGAGGAAAGGTTTGTATGGTTGTTCATTTGCATATACTACCCACATTGAAATGACCGGTTGAAAATCGTTCTCCCCTTTTAACCAAACGTGGTACAGCCGCACATGTAGCCAATAGACCTTGTTCTTGTCGCTGCGGTGTCGGTTGTAAACCGTAGCCGAGTTGGAACCTGCATTGGGGGTTTAGTTTAACCTTGAGTTCCTCTCTGCGGCAGTATTACGCCCATCTCCCAGAGGAGGAAAGACAGAAGAAGCTGTCTGCGTGCTCGCGGCACCGCTTCCTGTACATCCCACCGTCCACCCCGGAGAACTTCTGGGAGGTTGGCTTCCCGTCCACCCAGACCTGCATTGACAGAGGTAGAGCCTGTTTTATATTACAGAACCGATGAGACATGCACTCAGTGTGTTGTGGTCATATGTAACCGTCACCCCACAAAGCATTTCACAATGTTACTTGGGGCTATTTCATGTTGGGTATATTCATGTTATAATCCCACTCTTCCTAGGTTATTCATGTTATAATCCAATTCATAATTACATCATTTCAGTTAATTGGTGTCTTTTTCTCCAGGTTATATAAAGGAAGAGAAAAACCCACAAGCCCGCTTGCGGAGAAGACAGCCTCT
>OMNS01080016.1:0-21156 GCA_900303225.1 Laemonema laureysi
TGTGTGTGTGTGTGAGTGCATGTGTGTGTGTGTGTGTGTGTGTGTGTGTGTGTGTGTGTGTGTGTGTGTGTGTGTGTGTGTGTGTGTGCGCTCAAAACATCCGCCATCTCCTATAGATATTGTCTGATATATATTCTCAAGAGTCCGTCCATAATGCATTTTTGTAGTGTTACTACAATAACTTTTATTTTAACTGATGCATAAGAACAAAAAAGTTTTCCCTTGTTTATTGTGTTTGACTGTCTGAATATTTTCTTTCACTCTTTTTTACGTTCGCCGGTCTACGATAAAATGCACTTATTGCCGATGGCTAAATGTGAACAGAGGGCTTGCGAGGTTGCTATGGTAACGTACGCGAGGTTGCTATGGTAACGTACGCGGTGCATGCGAGAGCATGCGGCAGTTAACTCATACACTAGTGACTCGTGCAACCATGAAACCTGATCAGAGCCTGTGTCCGCTTCAAATGCATCATGATCCGCGTCTTGCTGAAGCGTACGCACCGGTTAAATACATAGATCAAACTTAAGGCAGCAAGTTAACATTTATTTACTACGCGAGTTTGTGTGTGACGACATACGTTGTACTGTGTGTGTGTGTGTGTGTGTGTGTGTGTGTGTGTGTGTGTGCGTGCGTGTGTGCGCGAGCGAGCGTGCAAACGCGCGCGTGTACGTGTGCGTGTGCGTGCGTTGGTGTGTGTGTACATGCGCTCTGCTGTGATAAAAGTGCTGTGTCCTATATGTTCTGCCACCCGTAAGGCTGTGACTCCCATCTGCCTGAGCTGTGCTGTAGGCCTCAGGCCGACGGGCATCTCACTTGTTCCTGAGCTATGACCCTCTGGCAAATAAACAGACTGGATTCACAACCCTTTGAACCGTGATGTCAGTGCATTTTGTGGCTGTACGTGTGTCTGTGATGACACACAAAGGGAAAAGATTGTCTTTGATGGCACATTCAATTTGACACATTAGGAGACAGAGAAAACAGCAACATTTACAATTGATCCGTACAGAGCAACTTTATCTCAAAACAACGCAACTGGTGCATTAATGCAAAGGAATATAATGCTTAAAACAGTTGTCCCCCTGTGATCTCCAAATGCTGTTTCACACACACTGCCAAATGACACTTCCTGTGTGTGTGTGATATTTGAGGAGCCATCATTTACAAGGAGCCTTATCAGTAAGACACAGCTGGGCGTCTCACAGACTACGCCAAAGTCCCATAGACTGTGGAGGTCAAAGAAAAGCTAGGAACGCAGAACTACGAACCGACGGCGTACGCAAACTCAAGACGGTAAAACACGACAGTTTTTAAATGATCATGATATCGTTACACTTGCTTAACTGTGATTTGTCTGCAGGTAGAGTTAATATTTGTTTAAACAGCTGTCCTTTATTGTTCTCAGCCCATTAGTGACCTAGTTTCAGTTGTGGTTTAGTGTATGTTTTATGTTTAGTATAAACATTTTCTTCTTCTGTTTGATCTTCAGGGTCACCAGCTGGTTCATTGAGTCATTCATGTAATGAATTACCCTTAGCTTTAGGTTCAATAGTGTAATCAAACTGCAATAGCGTAAATGATGATGCCTCATATCACACTCGCAGACATTTTGTGAATTTTCAAGTCAAAGTAAGAAAAAAACAACCATTTATTTTAAATGTATTTATTTGATTGTTGCTCAACCACTATGTGCTTTTCATTCCGGGTCCTGTGAAGGAAGCTCTTGATGATAACAGAGTACATTTACACTGTGTCCGTATCACTCTTTCACATGTTCACTGGACATCCTTTACTGATTGTATCAAAACGTCAAATATTGAATATTTTCCAGGACATTGATATGTGCTTAGCTGTCAACATTTCCGTCAACATTGCTGACATTGCTTTGTCCCGTATGAGTGGACTCATCCACTGAATGCTGATCAACAATATTTCTCTATTTCCTCCGTTCCTCTTTCATTTCTAAACTCTTCTCTTCTCTCCTTTCCTCCTCCCTTCTCTCCTCTTCTCATCCCTTCTCCTCTGTTCTCTTCTCATCCATTCTGTTCTTCCTCTCCTCTATTCTCTCCTCTCGTATCTTCTCCTCTCCTCCCATCTCCTCTCCCCTCCCCTCCTCTCTGTTCCTTCCTCTCCTCTAATCTCCTCTCCTCTATCTTCCCTATCTCCTCTCTTCTCTCCTCTCCTATCTCAGAGTGACCAACGACAATATGGACATTTTGCTGTTCTGTTTACTCTTCCTGTTCGGAGTCAAAGGGCAAGGATCATCTGTGTGCCCTCACTGGTGCTCCTGCAACCAGGGTCACGTCAACTGCAGCCACAAGTCCCTCACCAGCTCAATGCTTCCCGCCCATTTTCCTCCTGGCACCACCCAACTCAATCTCCATAGCAACCTGTTGACGACCTTACCCAATGGGCTGTTGGACGACCTGGCCTACCTCCGCTCCGTCTCTCTCCATGGCAACCAGTGGGCATGTGATTGCGGGGTGCTCTATCTGCGAGCCTGGCTGATCCGCCAGCCCAGCAGCTCTCTCTCATACCGCGACGTCAACTGTAGTTCCCCTCCCAGCCTGAGGGGGAGGATGGTGGTGTACCTGACCGAGGAGGAGGTGCTGCAGACCTGTCACTACTGGTACTGTGACCTGGCTGTTGTCTCCCAGATCTGCCTGTTTGTGTTCGTGCTAGTGCAGGTGCTGCTCCTGGTGGCCGTCATCGTCTTTTTAAGGCGGTTTGAGAGACTGTCGAGGGAGGCGAGGAGAACCACAGCGGAGACCTTTACAGTTGTAGACGGCGTGATGCCGAATGACTACTCGCGCCTGAAGGAACGCAGCACCTGAGTCCAGAGGCTGTGTGGTTGATCCATGTGCACATATTGCACTATACACTAGCAATCAGCTCGCTAGTAAAGCAGCTATCTTATTAGATCACCCTGTCTTGCCTAGCTCCTTAAATTATGCTGATAAGAGGCTATTGTATCGTTGCAATTCCAAAGTCGATCCTACTTTGTATATTTCATTAGTTTTTAGTGATTATTATGCGCATACATTATTTTACCAAACAAAATATTTTTGAAATGTGTTTTGTGAATCAGAGTATTCTGTTACACTTGCGTTATGCCATACTGTATACAGTTTTTTCTTTTCTTTTCTTATTAAAATATTGAAATGTCACATAATAGTAATGCTGTTTGTAGTGCAATTGTGGATCATTAATGTTGTTTTTGGTCTCCAAAATACTTGCATTATGTCATACTGTATACTGTTTTTTCTTTTCTTTTATTATTCAAATATTGAAATGTCACATAATAGTAATGCAATTGTGGACCATTAATGT
Organism: Laemonema laureysi; assembly: GCA_900303225.1. NCBI lineage: Eukaryota > Metazoa > Chordata > Actinopteri > Gadiformes > Moridae > Laemonema > Laemonema laureysi. Next base: position 3,334 of record OMNS01080016.1, read on the forward strand.
TGTTTTTGGTCTCCAAAATAAAATCCTGATCACGAAATCATACAACTATTTGACACTCGTTTATTGTGACTGAAACTTGTTCATAAAAATATTCAAACGTCGACGTGGTGTTCATCGGTAGGACCTTTTGTAGCGGAACTTTGTTATAGGAGTCCTTCGTGCGCGGGCGAATTTCCGCTGGGAACCAACGTGAGATTTGTTTACACGTGAGATCCGAAACCTGTGCGGCGTTTTAATTTTGTGTCATTTTCACGCTGTTCATGAAGTGTTCCATGCTGCACTGAATAAAAGGTACACATTTCATTGTTGTCGTATATCAAATCTGTGTTTACATAAAACAAGCAAACTATGGTGTTAGCTGGATATCATCCTAGCGAAAACAAGTAAGAATAAGAGAACTACGTTTCTAGTTGTATGGTTAACGTCACACATAATCGGGTCACGTTAAGTCCATAGTTAAGAATGCCGCGCAGTATTCAATATTATTGATGCGCATAGTACAATCTGGTATATAATTGGTTAACTTGCATGTTCTGTCCAAGATGGGGAGACTGAGAAAGAAGTACAACTGGAAGGGAAGGCAACAAAATGAGACCCAATCTTCAGGAGGGGATGGGTCGACAGACGTAGTAGTGGAACTAGAAGGTGAGAACTACGGTAACGTGTGCCGGAACGATGCCCTCTGAGGTCCATCGCTAAATGTGTCCCCTCGGTTCCCTCTTAACAGGTGGGGCCAAACTAAAGGGTGTGGATGACTGCAATGCCCTGGTCCTACCTTCCAACAAAGCCAAGAAGAAGACCGTCGCAGAGAAGCCAATCTCAAAGAAAAAGCCCCTCACTAAAAAGCAGAAGAAACAGCTGGAGAAGGTGCTCATGGTTAAGGAGAAGAAAGCCCAGGTATGTGATGGGTTAGATGGGCAATCTCTTTTTTACTTGTTTCACTCACACCTCTCTAAACTCAATTTTAAACTCTGCTCAGCTACTCCGCTGATGGATTCCAGAAAATGTCCACAAAAGTCCCTGCAATATTTCTCACGATGTTCTCCTGATTCAGAGAACAGGCATATTGGCCAAGTTGGCAGAGGTTCAACTTCCGGAGTCTGAGCTGAAGCTGCTGTACACCACCGCCAAACTGGGAACGGGAGAGAAGCTGTACCAGGACAAACAGTATGTACTGTATGCTTGTACATGCAACATGGATGATGATGATGATGATGATGATGGGAAAACAGAGCGAGAATCCTAATAGCAGCTTTTGGTTTACTTCTCTCAGGATGATCGATGAGGTGGAAGATGGAGGCACAGGGCCAAAGATCAGCAGCCTGAGTGGAGTGAACAGGAAACGCAAATGGAAAGAAGAAGTGGAGGAGGAGGAGGAGGAGGAGCAGGGAGAGGAGAGCAGCGACGCGGACACATCCTCTGACGATGACAGTGGGGATGATGGAGCAGAGGAGACGACGAGATCTGAGAACCAGGCCTCCGTCGGTCAGCAGACGGACGTCAGACAGGAGCGGAAAGAAGAAGAAGAAGAAGAAGTGGTAGCACACAGCGGTGAGCAGAAGGAGGTAGAGATGTGTGCTCCACAGCCGAAGGATGTCCCTGTCAAAAAGCCATCCCAGCCGGCCATCTTCATTCCGGTAGACAGACTGCCAGAAATACAGGTATGTTCCGGTTCTGAGCCGGGGTTCGAACCAGCAACCTTCTGGTTTACCAGACAGCCGCTCTACCTCCTGAGCCACTGGCACCCACATAGTGGTAGCGTTGTGCATAAGGAGTTTTTGCTCACGTGTTTGCTTGTTCCACAGGAAGCTCGTCTCAGGCTCCCGGTGCTTGCAGAGGAGCAGGTAATCATGGAGGCTGTGAGAGAGAACCCCTGTGTTGTCCTCTGTGGGGAGACAGGAAGTGGGAAGACCACGCAGATGCCTCAGTTCCTGTACGAGGCCGGTTATGCCAGGTAAAGGTGACCATTTTCTTTTCCTTTATTGATACTCTTTAGTTGCTCCTCAAATGTAGGACCTGGAAATGTATGTGTTTTATAATATTGACAAATTACGTTCTTAAAATTATAGAATGAAATCATGTAGGTTCTGTTTTAGTCAAGTTTCAACAGCATGTTTGATGATCCAAATGCCACCACGTAACATCAATCATCCCATAAAACATATCATGATTATAATAGTTAGGCGATATGATTCAGCCGTGTCCAGCTACACTTCATCGAATCAGCATTATTTTCTTCATCATCGTTGTTGTTTTGCTCCAGTGGACAGGGGATTGTAGGCATCACAGAGCCCAGGAGAGTGGCAGCTGTCAGCATGTCCCACCGAGTGGCCAAGGAGATGAACCTGCCCCCACAGTATGTTCCTGATCCCCCGCTTTGTGGATAATGTGTGTGTATAGGGTGTGCTAAAAGCATTAGCATTGTGATTATTTTAGCCTTTTCCGGTTAGCGTCGTTCTTTATTGTTTATTTAATAGCCGTTATAACAAGATGGCTGATGCCCGCAATTACTTAATGCAAATATTTTTAAATTATGAGTCAGTTTTCCGTTGTGTATTATGTCATAACCTGGGGTCTGTGTTCAGAGTGGTGTCCTACCAGATTCGTTATGAAGGGAACGTGACCAGTGACACGAAGATCAAGTTCATGACCGATGGTGTCTTGCTGAAGGAAATTCAAAAGGTACGAAGAGCATGAATTATATTTACTCGAGAAAATTATGGTTGAGAGCAACATACAGCCACATGTATCGAAACAAAAAAAGTGGAAACACTTATCTCCACGCCGTCCAAGCCAGGCAAGCTTAGGAACAAATATTTATTTTCCAACGCTGTCAAGTGATTTCCTCCTCATCCCGTAGGACTTCCTGCTGCAACACTACAGTGTGATAATTATAGACGAGGCCCACGAGAGGAGCGTGTACACGGACATCCTCATCGGCCTGCTGTCTCGCATCGTGCCGCTCCGGAACAAGGTAAGAGTATATATTATATTATATTATATTATATTATATTATATTATATATATATTATAGTTAAAACATGTGCATTGCTTTTGGCCACTCGCTCTCCCTTGTTGCCGTCTCTCTCTCTCTGTTGTCTTGGTTTGGTTGGTGAGTTAGACTTAGACTTCCACCACCACCATCATTACTATTTGTTGACCTTCACCCCCTAACCCGTGCTTTGGGTTTTTTCGGGCTCCGCTCAGAAAGGCCTGCCCATGAAGCTGATCATCATGTCCGCCACTCTGCGGGTGGAGGACTTCACGGACAACAAGAAGCTGTTCCCGTCCCCGCCGCCCGTCATCAAGGTGGACGCCCGCCAGTTCCCCGTCAGCGTGCACTTCAACAAGCGCACGCCCTTGGAGGACTACACCGGGGAGATCTTCCACAAGACCTGCAAGATCCACCGCATGCTGCCGCCAGGTACCCCAGGGGACGGGACACCGCACAGCCACTGTAGGATAGACGGTATATGGGTGTGGTTGACCGAATGTGGAACACTTCCTTCTCCCGAAAAGGTGGCATTCTGGTGTTTCTGACTGGCCAGGCAGAGGTCCACACCGTATGTAGGAGACTGAGGAAGGCATTTCCCTTCAGGAAGTCTACCACAGACACGGGTAAGAGCAACAATAAACACACACACGCACACACACTCTTACTCAGTCTCGTTCCTGGCCTGAACACCTCTAAACAGACTGTTGCTTTGGTCAGGTGAGGAGGAGGACACCTCAGAGGAGACGAGGAGGTTTAAGAAGACCAAGCAGAAGAGGACTGTGGTAAGACCGTTGAACTCATCCTTTTCATTATGAAACCCAGTGTAGGCTCACATCAAATGCTCCGCTCCTTGTCCGTGCCCATCCAACATCTGCGTCTGCCCTAACATGAAAGGCCCATGTTATCACTGAGAGACTGCCCTAACATGAAAGGCCCATGTTATCACTGAGAGACTGCCCTAACATGAAAGGCCCATGTTATCACTGAGAGACTGCCCTAACATGAAAGGCCCATGTTATCACTGAGAGACTGCCCTAACATGAAAGGCCCATGTTATCACTGAGAGACTGCCCTAACATGAAAGGCCCATGTTATCACTGAGAGACTGCCCTAACATGAAAGGCCCACGTTATCACTGATAGACTGCCCTAACATGATAGACCCATGTTATCACTGAGAGACTCGGGTTCACATGCGTGTGTCTCCTCCCGGGTCCCCAGCCCCTGCCGCGCATCGACCTGGACAACTACTCCGCCTTGCCGGTGGACGAGGGTGACGAGGACCGGCTGGCGGGGGCAGGAGACGACGAGTACGATGGCTCTGATCTGGACCTCGGGGACGACGACGGCGAAGACGCGGGTAAGACGCAACACGGACTCCACGCGCATCCCGACAGGTCCGAACGGGCGTCTGTAGTAACTGAGGTTGTGTCTCTTTTTTGTGTTTTGTTTTTTTCTAGATGAGAAGGCCGATCCTTCTATTCCTCTCTATGTCCTCCCCCTTTACTCACTCTTAGCCCCCGAGCAGCAGGCCAAGGTAAGCAGTTTTAGCTGTTGAACCCTGACCCTGACCTTAATTACATCATACCTACAAGCAAGGCCATGCTTGTAGGTAAATGCATTTTGTAATAAACGAGTACCACAAATGTACCAGTGCTAGACAACAGGCTACTGCTGTGAATTATGATTTCACAGTGTGTGTGTGTGTGTGTGTGTGTGTGTGTGTGCGTGTGTGTGTGTGTGTTGTTTTATTACCTGTGCAGGTGTTCAGACCCCCTCCCCCTGGAACCCGCCTCTGTGTGGTGGCCACCAACGTGGCCGAGACCTCCCTCACCATTCCTGGCGTCAAGTACGTGGTGGACTGCGGGCGGGTCAAGAAGCGATTCTACGACCGCGTCACCGGAGTCTCCTCCTTCCGGGTGTCATGGACCTCCCAGGCCTCAGCCAATCAGAGGGCCGGCCGAGCTGGACGCACGGAGCCGGGCCACTGCTATAGGTCAGGCACTGTGGATGTGTGTCGAGGGCCCCTCCCCCTCAGCTCCAGAGAGTCTCTCTCTCCCTCTCAGTGGCTCGCTTATTGACTCGTGGATGTGCAACACTATTGTTTTCCCCTTGTTGTTCGGTAGGCTGTACTCGTCTGCGGTGTTCGGGGACTTCAGTGAGTTCTCTGAGGCGGAGATCACGCGCAGGCCTGTGGAGGACCTGGTCTTGCAGATGAAGGACCTCAACATTGATAAGGTTGGTGAAGGCGAGCCCAGGCCAGGCTTGTCACCATCAACATATCCAATGGAGAGATGTTAGTCGCGTATTGAGATGAGTGTGTGTGTGTGTGTATTGTAGGTGGTGAATTTCCCCTTCCCTACCGCTCCCTCTGGTGAGGCGCTGGTGGCAGCCGAGCAGCTGTTGGTATCGCTGGGAGCTCTGAAAGAACCGCCTCGCACTGGAAGGTAACAAACTCTCTCTCTCTCTCTCTCTCCTCGTATTTACATGGCCACAAATAGTCTGTATTGTCTGAATCCCATACATATGTTTACTTACATGCACTCTAATGTAAGCGAGAAAGCCTGTGTATCTACAATACTCAAGATCCCCCTTGCTTAAGCAATAGTGTCAAGTCAAACGCTTTGACCCTCGTTCAAATGTTTCTGTCTCCAAGGGTGCATGACATGGAGCGGGCCAAACTGAGCTGCCCCATCACTCCGCTGGGCAGGGCCATGGCGTCGTTCCCCGTGGCTCCGCGCTACGCTAAAATGCTAGCGCTAGGGAAGCAGCAGGACTGCCTGCCTTACGTCATCGCCGTGGTGGCGGCCATGACAGTCCGGGAAATCTTTGAAGACCTTGATAGGTGGGCGGCTGCGCGTCACATGATTATTTATGAGTATTATTATTATTATTATTATTATTATTTCACGGTTTGTTGGGTTGTCGTCACCGTTCGCTGACGTCGCCTTTAGGCCCGCGGCGAGCGAGGACGAGAGTTCGAAGCTTGCCCAGAACAAAGCTCGCCTGATGCAGATGAGGAGGCTGTGGGCGGGCCAAGGGCCGTCTCTGCAGCTCGGGGACCTCATGGTGTTGCTGGGTACCAACATTATTATATATTATTATATATATTATATATATATTATATATATAACATTATTTACACGTCAATAATCTCATGTTGTTCAAAATTCTTTTTGTCATTCATCATTATATGATCGTTGCATTACATGCATGCATAACTTCATATGTGCAAGTTTTAGTAATTTTCACTGGGCTTTCCTGCTCTGTGTATGTGTGTGTGTGTGTGTGTGTAGGTGCCGTGGGGGCGTGTGAGTATGCTGGCTGTACACCCAAGTTCTGTGAGCAGAATGGCCTGAGGTATAAAGCCATGGTGGAGATCCGGCGACTCAGAGGACAACTTACCAACGCAGGTGCGCACACACACACACACACGCACACACACAATCCATCCAACACTCTAATTGCACTTACACACCAGTTGTGTCTACATTCCATTACCAGTGAACGCCATGTGTCCCGAGGTGGGCGTGTTTGTGGATTCCAAGATGGCGCCGCCAACAGAGAGCCAGGTGCTTTGTTTGCGTCAGATATTGCTGGCCGGACTGGGGGACCACCTCGCAAGACGCATACGAGAAGAGGAAATACTGGATCCAAAATGGAGGAACGGATACAAGGTGAGTGCAAGTTTCGATCCAGTGGGTGTGTTTTGAGACCTTTTTAGCGGCTCACCTTAATATGCGTCGGTCCTTTGCATTAAACATGAGAGAGGTTAAAGGTGAAGGATATCTGCCTTCCGTTTCCAGACACCTCTTCTGGACGACCCAGTGTTCATCCACCCCAGCTCTGCGTTGTTCAAAAAGCTGCCCGAGTTTGTAGTCTACCAGGAGGTCATGGAGACCACCAAGATGTACATGAGAGGTAAATGTGGGTAGAGATGAAAGGTCTGCCTGTTAGGTGCTAGCGGTGTGTGTGGAGCTCTCTGCTGTGGAGGAAACGACTGTGACTCGTATGGTTGACGCACACAAAAATACGTTGTAATGCAATGATGCAGAATTCAAAGTCTTATCTCCTGGTCTTCCTCAGTGGTGTCAGCGGTGGAGTCCGAGTGGATCCCCCAGCTGCTGCCCCAGTACTGCCATTTTGGATCTCCCCTGGAGAGCCCGTCGCCGTGGCTCTGCCCCTCCACGGGCAGCATCAAATGCCACTGTGCCAGCACCTTCTGTAAGTCACCTCCCTCTGCAGCTCGGCTCCAGCCAGTCCTATACCTGCTGGTTCCCAGCCTTGTTTTGGTCTGAAAAAGGTTTCCTCCCCCGCGTATATTTGTGTGCATTTGTGTCCACGCACATCGTTTTCACCCAATCAGCATCTGCCTGGTAATACCGACGCTCCAGTGAACGCGTCGTGCTGCAAGTTATTAGCATTTAGCTTTGCTCGTGGCTACGAATCGTACAAACTTTCAAACCTTTTACAGTATTTTCATTTTTATCTGTAACTCTGCTCTCACTTGCAGACCGCGTGGCGTGGCAGCTGCCTACTGTGGAGAAGACCTACCCGGAAGGACTGGACCGGTACAAGCTTTTCGCCAAGTTTCTCCTCGAGGGAGAGGTACCGCAGTGTGCATCTCTGATGATCTCAAGTGTTCGGCGCTTTCCCCACCTCTATGGTTTGCATAACACTGCGTCCTGTGTGTTTTTTGTAGGTGTGTCCCAAGCTGAAGACCAACGGCAGCCTCCTTCTCTCAAACCCCTCGATAATGACGAAGACGTGGGCGAAGTAGGTTTTTCAAATTGCCCTTTAAATGATCACGGCCATTAACTTGCTCCTCTTGATAAAACGCAGATTTTCTGACTACTGTTTCTATGCCTACAGACTGCAGCCAAGGACTGAGGCTTTGCTGGTAGAATTGGTGTCAGAGAAGGTCGACTGCCGAGATGCCCTTTTGTCAGTGTGGAAGAACAAGGAAAAATGTAAGAGCGAAATATTGCATTTTGGCTCGTCTTTCGCTCCTAAAATGAGTATATACACACACGCATACCTGCCCTGCTTGATAAGATGCCATCTAACCCTTCTCTTGTCTCTGTGTCCTCTCTCTCTCTCCTTTAAGTCCTCCTATCTGCGTACTGCCAGTGGCTACCTGAATCCGTACACCAGGAAGTTGCTAAAAGTTGGCCTCCTATATAAAGAAATAGGTTACCCTACAGAGGAAAGGATGACACCTCCAAGTCATAACTAAATCCTAATCCTCTAGGCTAATCCACCAAGTGTCCTAATGTTCCGAGTTGTTATTCTCTTTCCCAAAGTGCTTATGTCTGACAGACATGGTGAAATTGTGTCTCACCTTTTTATATCTGAATTGTACAAACCAAATGTTTCCTCCCTGCCATGACTTCTAACTGTGTGTAACAGTAGACTGTTGCCAATCCTGTCAGATATGGTCTTTGTAAGACTCAATAAAAATGTGGCTTTGAGTAAGATTGGGATTGTTTTTGGTTTTTCAAGCATTTGTATTATGAAACTGTTTTTGTTAAGGAAAATTCTCTAAATATACCAATATACCAATTTGCATAATGTGTATTGGTATGTATTTTTGCCCAATATATATTGACCCATGGACAGAGGTCAGTCAGCATAATGATATGCATATATACTTTAGGCACAGTCTAAAAAATATATGCTATGTTGATGAAAGACAACCAACCAACGAATGGACTGTGGATTTAAAATGTTTTAGCTAAAACTTGCTAAAAAAATAAAAAAAATAGCTGCTTTAATGCTTTATTACCATGCAATGGTCTCCTGTGAGCATTTCGATGCTACTATTATTGGTATTGCTGTCGCTCTATATAGATGGAATTGTAATGGCAAACATGTTATATATACTATTACATTACTAATATATTTATGTTATATGATTTATATATTTGATACATTTACTGTACCTTGGATTTCATGTGTCGGAGCAACTGATTGGATTAAACGCTGATGACGCCACTGCCGCCATTCACTTCCGGGCGAAACGGAAAACAACACTTGTGTTTTGGTCCGATTCCAGCTTTGAGTAGTTTGGGACCAACCAGTACATATTTAGTTAGGTTATCTCAAACCAACTCCAACCAAGATGGTAAGTACCCGTCATTGTGACTAATTTAAACACTGGAGACAACACGGTCTTAATGAAGACAATAGCGAACGTGTCTATCCAATTGTGTTTCGCTAAAAGATGCCCTGTCATGATCCACACGCACATACGTATGTGTCATATCAAATGATTGATAGATGCCTTGCTCTAACCGTCATGTCATGTCATTGGCAGTTTTCCTTCAACGTATTCGACCACCCGATGCAACGGGGTTTCCAAAACCGGTTCTCCACTCAGTACCGATGTTACTCGGTGTCGATGCTGGCGGGTCCAAATGACAGATCTGACGTGGAGAAAGGGGGCAAAAGTAAGACCTTATACTGCTCACCTTTTCAACATTAACAATTTCCCAATAAATTGTATTGTATGTATTGTATTATAATGAAACATTTAAACATTTTCCCCCCAGTTATAATGCCACCATCAGCTCTTGATCAACTCAGTAAGTCCACCCGTCCATACGTCCCTTTGTCATAATAGTATCAAGTTTCTTTAGGAATGTCCTAATAGTTTTGCCTATTTGCTGTCCCATGCAGGTAGGCTTAACATCACCTATCCCATGTTGTTCAAGTTAACAAACAAAAACTCAGACCGAATGACACATTGTGGTGTTCTGGAGTTTGTGGCGGACGAGGGAATCTGCTACCTCCCACACTGGGTAAGACACACCACCAGGTCTAGTGAGGGACGGAGGGATTCTTGGATGGAATCTGCTCTGGATGAGACCATCCTGATCTCACGAGTTTCAGTTTTCAGTTGGTCCCCGTTGGTCGCGAGGCTAGCCTTGCACTGCAAATGTCAAAGAATGATTCCGTGTGGTCGTTTCGGGCCACTGAACGTGTGGTGTTTTCTCTGGTGGTTTCTGCAGATGATGCAGAATCTCCTGCTGGAGGAGGGAGGTCTAGTCCAAGTGGAAAGTGTTAACCTGATGGTTGCTACCTACTCCAAGTTCCAGCCACAGAGCCCAGACTTCCTGGATATCACAAACCCCAAAGCAGTGTATGAGAATGGTCACATTAGCTCTATTTAGTAACGCTAAGATAAATAACATCGACAACATGCTGCAGATTCACGTCAAGTGTTAATTGTGTCCGTCTGTGTTACAGGTTAGAAAATGCCTTGCGCAACTTTGCCTGCTTGACAACAGGAGACGTCATTGCCATCAACTACAATGAAAAGGCAAGATATATTTTTTATGTTGTGTTCATCCCTGTTGGATAATGTTCACCACTGTTTTTTTCACTGTTAACTTTTTTTAAGTTAAGCATGTCCATGCAGGGTCAATCCATGTCCAAAGCTGCAGTTTCTTTTTCTATGTTAGATCTATGAGCTGCGGGTTATGGAGACCAAGCCAGATAAAGCCGTGTCAATCATTGAGTGCGATATGAACGTAAGACCATACAGTTACTGGCCCTTCGCCACTATCGCCTAACTAATACACACACATACAGTACTCTCTATGACTATGACTATGTCTCCGCTGTGAATCTTGCTGTCGTTCAGGTGGACTTCGATGCTCCTTTGGGTTACAAAGAGCCCGAAAGAAGGCCTCAGCACCACGAGGAGCCTGCGGTAAGGAACCAGGGTGTCCTTTCAGTACACTTGTATTCTATTAAGTTTCCATTACTCACACTACTAAGGACAAGACTCTCTCATTGCCTTGCAGGAGGAGGAAGGAGACCCCAGCAGCTATGCTGACATGGACATGGGGTTCAGAGTGAGTATACCAGTGCTGTGTGTGTGTGTGTGTGTGTGTGTGGTGTGTATTGGCGAATGTGTTATTCAGTGAATATACCACAACATGGCGAGTCTAACTTCAACCCTGTTTCCCCTGGTCTATAGGCTTTCACTGGGTCTGGGAATCGCTTGGATGGCAAAAAGAAGGGCATTGATCCTGGCCCTGTCCCCATTGATCCAAATGATATCAAAAGGTTCCGACATCAGGCTTTGATCAATGCATTAACGCTATATGTGTCGTTTGTTTATCATTCGGGGGGGGGGAAAGAATTATGAATTACAAACTGAAATAAATCTCCCAACAGAGGCATCCCTAACTACGAGTACAAAGTTGGAAGGATCACCTTCATCAGGAACTCAAGGCCACAGCCGAAGAAAATGACAGATGACGTGAGTGTCTGTTTTTTCCACCATTTTGTTAACGCATCAGTGAAGCTCCTACCAATCCATTTAGTTTATCGTCACATATTTCCAATTCGTAAGCGACGTATTATTGAGATGTACACATGCCTGTGATGACTCGCGTTGCTTCTCATTCCTGAACAGGATGAGGCTCTGAGCAGATTCATCGCCTTCTCCGGCGAGGGACAGTCACTGCGCAAAAAGGGCAGGAAGCCGTGAAGACTTTGTTTTGAAATGGGGGGATCTGTGGCGCCACACCTACACTCAAGAAAATAAAACTGGTATTTTGAGAGAACAGGGATATTCATTTTCTGTCCCTTTTTTTATTTTTTATCAATGGCTGTTTTACAACCAAGTTGAATTATGTTTTACTCTGGCAATGACACATTTACTGCCCAATGGAAGTAGTGCTGCCAGTAGTAAACACTGGTCTGTTACCAGACATAATAAATCGCCTGACTCTCATAAGAGTAAAAATCTGGATACAAATAATAAATTATAGGGGTGTTTTTGGATCTTAAAAGCCTCTCATTGACACTTTGAACAATGGCTCTTCAACCCGTCTGCTTTTACTGCAAGAGACCAAACTATATAAATACAGTCGTGATAGTATTAAAGCTGTATCAGACTTTTTGTTAGACGTTTGTGAGATTTGATTCCTTGAAGTGAAATTGTAATTGCTTTCTTTTTCGCTTATTTATAGACAAAATAAAGATGTGCTTCAATATAAAGTGTGTGTGTGTGTGCGCGCGATACACCTTGGTTTGCTGAGTGAGTAGCCTACTGTTTGTATTATTGGTACATTTATCTTTAAAATATGTTTTACTCACGGTTTATCTTTTCTCTCTGACTCCCATGTAACAGGGATAATACAATGACTTATTATTATGTATGAATTATGCACACTTGCAATTGACTTCATGTGCATGTCCCTCTATTTATTTTCTAAAAACGTGTGCGTGTATTCCTGTCCAATGCAAGTGACGTCACATGGCGTCACGTTTCCTCGCCAACTACATCAAGAAATGGAGAAAACTGGTGGAGTACCGTGGAGAGTATGCATTTAATCTAATACGCACGTTGTGGTATTGTGTAAATTAGCAATGTTCCGGTCATTTAAAGACGATTGTAAAGTAAAGTAATTCGTTAGCTAAATGCAGTATGACTGGCTAACCCGCTGGCTAGCATAACCTTTGCGATCATGACAATCGACACGAACAGGTCACACTGGTTTAGTGTATTTTTGCACTCAATTGCCATGCACGACAAGATTTCCGTTATTGAATGCAAGCCAACATACAAAGACTATGTATGCTATATTACCGAGAAATCCAGTGGCGGCTTGATAAACAAATTAACCAAACATTTGTTTCTGCTTGTCCTGGGTTTGTCCTCAGCCACCCCGTAGCTGTAGCGACTACTGGAGTGAGTTAAAACACTGTAAAAGCTTAAGGCACCGTTTTCACCACTACTATGCCCATGGAACATCACCGTCCTGCCAGCAGTGGGAGGATGACTACTACTCGTGCACAGCATGGGAGAAACACAAGGAGCAAGGAGCCAAGGTATAGTTGTCCTCTGCGTCAATTATAACTACTTGGGGTATATCCAATACCACAAGCAAATACTGATGTCAATTTTGTTCATTTATCTTTCTGCTTTAACAGGAGGCACTACTGAGCAGTGAAAGGAGCAGGTTGGCAGCGCAGAACAAGTTTGCTCCAGTTTGGGAGCTAAGAACAGTCCCTCCCAGAGACTGGTATATGCCTCTAAATCATGAAAAGCCACAAGATTCTTGAACATTTGTGAACATGTGTTTTCACTACGGTGGTTTTTGTTTTTTAACTGTAGTATTTATAAGGTTTGGCTGCCACCTCACAGGGTAATCCTGCGGGGTATGTGGAGGTTTAGAATATTACTAATTTCCCATCACAGAATAAAATCATTTTCCTTGCAATTCACTCAGGCTTATGTCATCTATGCCTTTTTAACTAAATACATTTTTTTGCAACTGACTTTAAAAATTACAAATTCTGCACCAATTGCAAGAAATAAAATCATTAGTTTCATGTGTTGGCAACAGGCTGCCTTTCATTCTCACATTTTAATTGACCTCTTATGCAAATTTGAGTAAAGCACTCCAACAGGTCACATTTTATACAGGTATTGCAGGATGGAAAATAAATGTTGGAACATATACACATTTTTTATCTTATGATGTCAACAGTGAAATATTTCAGAACTACTAAAATGTTATCTAATATTGGATGCTTTCCTGACGAGAATCAAGTGTAAAATCAGACACTAATTGACACACCAGCAAACAAATTCATAACTGAGTGTACACTTTCGTGATGTCATTGTATTTGCCTTCCGGAGCATCGTATTTGGGTTTGGGCGGTGTGTAGCTTGGACCCTCGTGACTGAAGGGAAAGACAAGTGGATCGGGTTTAATAGCTTCCTTGTACAGCTCCTCGGACTCCATCTTAAGATGCTCCAGAGCTTCCTTTTGGGCTTCCAGGGCTAGGTTTATAGCCTTCATCTCAGCCATATGCTGCTTCTGCAAGAAATACAATCGTACGAAAATATGAACCAGGCTGAACAAACGGTCAATGTTTCCAGTTTGATCTGTTTGCGTCATATTGACCTTGACAGCCCAAAACACAACCCAGGGAATTCCCATATTACTTGGCATGTAAAAATGTGTATACAATTACCTGCTTGAAACGAGACCACTCCTTCAACAGCAGCGCTCTGCGTTCACTCTCCTCGAAGGCCAGCCTGGACTCTGGGCGTACTCTTTGTAATGAATAAGAACAAAGAGTGGATTTTAGTGATTGATGTTTTGGCACAATAATGTGCGATTGGGGAGCTGCAGCTATATAGAACAGACATTGTTTTGATTTTGTATTTCATACAGTCATACAACATCTAAATAGAGCTAGAGGATATGTACCTTTCTTCATCCAGACACTTGTTTGGGGTGATGAAGTCTTCTATGGGTATGAATTCAGGTACAACTTTCTCCATCTTCTTAAGTCTCTTCTTCAGTCTCTCTCTTGCTGCTTGCTCTCTTTTGGGGTCTGTCTTTTTCTTTTTTTTAGGTTCCGCACTGAAACAAATTGTGGCGCCATGTTTACGTTATCAAGGCAATGAGGTAAGTGACATGCAAACATGCGTCCTGTTTTTGGTAAACGTACCTCAAAGGGGCGGATGTATGTAGTGTCAGCACCGTGTTGGACCATAGACTTTGCCTGGTATGACAATGTTCTTCCACAAAAATGCTGTAAAAACGGTGTTGCACAATGATTATCCTTTACAATATATGTAATGTAAGACCAGTGACAAGTAAACCAGTTTAACAGTCAATCTGCATAGATGAACTCACCGAGGCACAGGGGTCTGTCGCCATAGCACCCTACCTATACAACGTGATACAGCAAGAGACATGTTTTGTATTTTTCTGAGTTACACTGAATTCATAGTTGGGAACATAAAACATTCACGTGTAATGACAAACTACTAACTATGCGTTTCTCCTTGACGGCTGGCTGCAGAATGGGCGCAGGAATATTACGTCAGGAACACTTTGCAGACACGTTTTACATTCTTACTTTCGGGTATTTTATTTTTTCACACTTTTATTTCGGGTATTTTATTTTTTCACTTAAACAAACACTGTTTTTCACATTGATTTAATTGAAAACGATGTAGTATATTTTTGTAACTCGATATCTCAGAATTCTCTATCTCATATTTTGATTGACCCGACGAGACATTTGCTCGAATGTTACTCCACGAAACACAAATTAGTCGGGGTATTGGGGGAAAGGTTAGAGGGGCTGTTCACTGCTTCTTGCAAAACAGTATTTGACGTGTTGGAAGCCAGTCAAAATTGATATAGGCTTCATTTCTGTTACATTCGTGGACTGTGCTGTACGTCATGGCGCTTCTAAGAGGTAAATAAACATTCAAGTGAGAGTCTACTACAAATGCCCACTTCTTTATTATGTGGTTTATGTGCAAATTAGTTTCAAACGCGAATGCTACTTTTATGTGTGAATGCCAACAATTAAGCATAACCTCCTACATGGATTCATAAAAAAGAATCGTTTCAGTCGAATCACTATAGCGTGAAAATATATACTTGTTGGAGTTAAATATCAAATCCACCAAATTGTAATATAATTGCATTTTCGTTTGCTAAGAAAAATAGGTGAAAGGTGACTGAGCTATTGATTGATTTTCCTTTTTACTTTCATTACTCATTACCATTAATTTAATCTACGTGCTAAACTTTATTGCCTTATATACCCAGTCGTGTTATTGCGCTGATCTCTCCAGGTGTGTTTATTGTTGCTGGCAAGCGCACTCCCTTTGGGACCTATGGTGGTGTTCTGAAGGACCACAGTGCCACAGATCTGGCTGAACATGCAGCCAGAGCGGCCCTGGCAGCAGGGTGCGTGGCACCAGAACTTGTAAACAGTGTTATCATCGGTAACGTCATGCAGGTAAACCTGAGGACTCGGGCTGTTGGTTACAGGACAGGATTGGATTGAATCCAGTACCTTTCACCTGGGAGTCAAACTCCCTCTATCCTCTCTTCGTATTCTGTGTGTTTTCAAACGTATCCCCTCTGTGTTTCTCTGATACAGAGCTCAGCCGATGCGGCGTACATTGCACGACACGTGGGTCTGAGGTGTGGCGTTCCCATCCCTGTACCTGCTCTCACTGTGAATCGCCTGTGTGGATCTGGCTTTCAGTCCATCATCAATGGCGCCCAAGTAGGAACTTGGTTATTGTGTGACAGCGAACCTATGAATGATCCCAACATCTGTTGAGCATGTTTAGTGTACCGACTGTTCTACATTTTTTCCGTCCCAACAGTGAAACTATTTTTGCTGTTTCTGCAGTGAATGCTATTTCGTAATGTTTTCATTCTTGGCAAAAGTGACAGATGGTGACACCAATATAGTCTTTATGTATACAGCCGTTGTATTTTATGACACATTTGTCAACATAAATGATCATGCAAGTTATAAAAAGCGAATAATTAGCATTCTGATGGACCAATGTGGTTGTTTTGTAGGAGATCTGCTTGAAGGAGTCTGAGGTGGTCTTGTGTGGAGGCTCGGAGAGCATGAGCCAGTCTCCATATGCTGTCCGCAACATACGCTTTGGTACCAAGCTTGGGGTTGACCTCAAGGTCTGTGTTTGTTTTTTTGTTTTTTGTCCTCTCCAAATGTTATTAAAAAAAATGAAACCTCATATTAGTTATAGTATTCTACGAAATATGCATCTCAATCAATTTGAAATGTATGAGTGCAATTTCTACATTTAAAGTGTTTACTTCCACTTTCAATTTCACTTCAAAGCTCGAGGACACGTTGTGGGCGGGATTGACAGACCTGCATGTCAAGATCCCAATGGGCATCACAGCAGAAAACCTGGCAGAGAAGTACCAGATCACCCGAGAGGAATGTGATCAACTTGCATACCATACCCAGCAAAAGTGGAAAGCAGGTTGGAAGAAAGCAGCATTTATTTTATATTCATCTTTCCCTTACCCCAGTGTGCGTCTTTGGACGTCGTCCTACGTGTGCACATTAAAGCCCATGGAACACAATTTTGTCATTGGTTGAGAACTTAAATTCTTGGTTTAACTGCAGCCCACGAGGCCGGTTACTACACGGCGGAAATCGCTCCCATCGACGTGAAGGCCAAGAAGGGCAAGGTGCCGATGACGCAGGACGAGCATCCTCGTCCGCAGACCACGCTGGAACAGTTGGCCAAACTTCAGCCGGTGTTCAAGAAGGGAGGGACGGTTACGGCCGCCAATGCTTCCGTGAGTTTAGAGCACTACAATACCGGTGAATTGTGATTTTATATCACATAGTGAATCATTCTGTACAGTACACTTACACACCAGATGCTTTGTGGGGAAAGAGCAAAGGACCATTTCAGGTCAATAATGACATATCTGGAGAAATGAAAAAAAATGAAAACGATTTTGCACGTTTGCACCTCTCTGCAAATGTGCAACGTGTTTGTAATTCTCATCTTCAGGGCGTGTCTGACGGCGCAGCTGCTGTGGTGATTGCCAGCGAGGAAGCAGTGAAGGAACACAAACTGACCCCGCTAGCCAGAATTGTGGCGTACCACACTGCCGGCTGCGATCCGAGTATCATGGGAATCGGTGAGTCATGTTCGTGAAGCGTCGTTAAGCACTGATGGTACCGAATATGTACTCCAAATAAATAAACTGCATTCCAAACGAAATGCATTCGAAATGGATTTCATTTACGCAGTTTTACTGAAAACATCATTTTTGAAAGATGGTCTGTTCTTTGTCAATGTAGGCCCAGTTCCTGCCATCACTGAAGCTCTCAAAAAAGCAGGCCTTTCCCTCAGCGACATGGATCTTGTTGAGGTGTGTTACTGCCTGACAAACAGCCCAGCATTTTACGAGAAGATGTGCATTTTCATTTACTTGCTATCTCAACGTGTATCCGCTCCATAGTTACTACATATCTACTGAGTGCATTATG
>OMNS01080022.1:0-18225 GCA_900303225.1 Laemonema laureysi
CCGTACTACTTTAGGTTTCTTAAGAGCACAGGGTTATGGAGAATTTACACAGGTAGCTCGTGACCTACTTCACACTATGGCACAGTAGGTGGCGGTATAGGCACCTATTAAATTGGATACGAGCCATTATACTTGGCTTGACTATACAGGTTTCTACTACAATCTATCAGTCTTCCAGTCTTTTTGGTTCTGATTTGTTTAATATCAGTGAACATATGATGCTCAAGATTGCCATTTTAGTCAATATGGTCTGCCCTCATTGAAACAGGTTGTACATGCATTTATTTGCATTACCATGTCATTAATTCAGAATTCATACTTACCTGGTTTGTTAAATTAAGTAAGCTGATTTTCATAGCTATATGGTGTGTAGCTATATGTAGTTGTCTTTTGTTCCTCCATTTCACCCTTTCCTATGAATCAAACCTGATGTCTGAAGGACCAGTCTACAGTGACTTTTGTATGGAGAGGTGTGTAGCCGCTTGTTAAAGCATATAGAAACACATGGAGAACATGGTAGCATTTTAAATAAATAATTCCATTCAAGATACATTTTGAATTTGACATAGATTTCACTCCAACTCCAGTTCCTGGTGTTATGATCATTTTAAGACAGAAAAAGATTTTGCAATAGGACATAACATATGTTTCAGAGGTTATGAGGTATGTTTAAAAAAAAGAAGAAGGATATTAAAGCTAATCATGTCATGATTAGCATGATTAATCATGTCAATCAAGTCATTTTTATTGTAAAGGGGATCTGAAATCAATGTTTTGGACCTCTGTAAATACAAAAGTGGAAAGAATAATGTAGAATGTAATGCAAGCAACACGTTTCAGTTCATCACATTGTAACCACACATATGTATAACAACTTCTTCCTCTAGATACACACTCTCACTTGATGTAGGGGCAGAATGTGTTTCAATTTCCATTTGATCTAATAAAACTAATGAAACCTTTGACCATTCTTCTTCAAACACAGGTATTGCTTCATATACTTAGAGGTTTAGCTTTTTAGGTTCATATTGAAGAAAGTAGCCAATATTTTACATTTACCAAAAAATGTGTGAATAACCAGCTTGAATTTTTATTTGAAACAGTGTTGCTTTTTCTTTTTTACAAAATGAAATGAATTATTTGATAACCATAACTACATCAGTTCAAACACTGAATAATTACAAACACAAGCATTACCTAAATAAAACATTTATAGACTCAAGTTATTGATAGATAATTTCTAATCACTTATATAATATTGAATTATTCCCATAATAAGGTTTCTGTATTTGTGACATGAACTGACGATATGTTATTCTGCACACTGCCATTTTCTATTTAAAGACATTGCACTTTGCTCTTCTTGTATAAGTGCTGTATGTGTGTTTGTATGTTATAATCTGAGCCATATCAAAGACATTTTCTGTCATGCAGTTGATAGACAATGTTTTCTGAATCTGAATGTTAGACTTTATATTCAGCCCTAAGTGAGGGTATTTAAAAATGAAATATTTATCATAAAAAAATGATATAGTAATTTATAGTGCATTCATCTAGTTACATCCTTTACAAATTACCTTCATGTCTTTTTTACACATGCTGTTCTCAATATCACAACAAGGCCCAAGTCAATTAATAAAAATATAGAAACCTATACATGCAGACGCAAAAGCTAGTGTCCACTGAAGTGCTTTGATCCTTAACCACTCATTATCACGTCACATTGTGTCCTTTTCTTTTTTTTTTCCATTTTACCATTGGCTTTATATTCCTTCCTCTCAGTAGTTCACTGCATCTCTTCAGTTTGGCAGTAGTTTATTGCACGTCTTCTGTGCGGGAGAAATTGGAAACCTTTGGTTGGCGCCTGCCTCCCCTCAGGCCCATTCTAACTCCTAAGGAACGTCCATCAATCTTGGTTTGATTGATCCTTGAGATCTCTTTCAGGTTCTGGGCCCTGACTTCTTTGTTTTGGATGTCCTCCACTACCCGGGTGGGGAACCAGCCCCTTTCACCATCGTGTAGCCTCTCACCCATTATCCAGCCTAGAAGAGAAGATGACAAACATCTAATGAGGATCTTCAACATTAATTGCCAATAAAAGATGGTTCAAATTCAGATTGTTGAAATTCTGTTAAATATATAGCATCTATGGATGGTGTTGAAGCATATGTGAACAGAACTCTGAAAGGTAATTAAATGAATTATGACTCAATATACATTAGCGTATGTGCAGACGTGTATGATTGCTGTACATGTTCACCAAATTTGCTGATGTTTTTTTTGGAACCATTTTTGGATGATATACAATTATACCAACAATGTATGGCTAGACTGAAAAAAATCACTCCAATCACAAACTTTGATTTGAAAATTGCAACCTTTTAGAGTGATGTAAAACAGATTGGTTGGTGTTGAAAATAAAATTGTGTGCCAAGATAATTCATAATTTGAGACCTGAATTAGAACTCTAAATATATCAAATGCATACATAACCCTGTTTATCAACAAGTTATTCGGTAGGACTTTATAACAACTGCAACCTTGAAGCATTAATAAAGTATTAGTAAATAGTGAATTCATCATTTATAAAGCATTATAAAGCATAAATGAATACTCATTAGTAAGCAATTCATAATCAGTTATAAATTATAAATAAGATAATGGTTTCTAAGATAATTTATAAAGGTGCAAGTTGATTATTTACAAACTATTTATAATGTGTTGATAATGGTTTGTAAACATAATAATGCTGCAATTCATAATTAGTTCAGGCAGTTAGAAAGCATTTGTTAAGACTTTTGTGTGAGCTCATCTAAAGTGAGGACTAGCTATGCCTTACTACTTGTTACTACCGCTGCAATGGTACTTGATGTCATTTATAAATGCTTAGTAAGGCATAGACAGTCCTCACTTCACACAAAAGACTACCTGAACTAATCATGAATTGCATGAAGTTTATAAAGCATTATATAACACATTGTAAATTGTAGTCATTAACTTACGCTTTTTCAATTATCTTATAAACCATTATCTCATTATCTTCTATTAATCTATATTAATCATTTATAACTGATTATGAACTGCTTACCAATGAGTCTTTGTGTACGAACAATTCTGCATAAATTATGAATCCACAATTTACTACTATTTTAGTAATGCTTCAAAGTTGTTATTCTGAAGTGCTACCTGTTGTGCTTGTTTAAGAGTGGCCAAAGTCACCCTTTATCCACCAGTCGGCCGGGGCTCACTGGTGATCACTCAGAGGGGTTCCGGGGGTTTATTGGACTGCTGTCTTTCAGCCTCTCCATTCAACAAAAAGTACCTTCAAACCGCCCACATTGTATTTAGTTCCTTTTTTCCTGATTCTTTCCATGTGGGTCCAGACCATCTTGACACACACACAAGTTGAGACCCCTTGGTCTCCCTGGCCCTCATCAGGTCAGTACCACTAACCCCAAAGGATGCCTCACTGTAACTGCTCCCTCATCTGTTCTTATCACCAGCTACAAATGTGAATCTTTGACATTTGTGGGGACAAATGTTTATACTTCATTTGCCATGATAAGCAAAAAAACAGGTTTATAGAAAGCACTCCCAGAAAGGGTTAGCACACATAGGTACACAAAGGCACTGTACACACCATCATCTGTTCTCTCTAGGATGTTCAAGACGTCCGCCATCTCAACAGAGAATTCGTCTGGCTCCTGAGCTGTGTAGGACTGAATACACTGCACCTGAGGAGAGTCTGCAATAGATAGCATAATATATATATATATATATATATATAGATATAGATATATATATAGATAGATATATAACATAATATATAACTTTGTGAATGATCCTTTCCCATCTCACCTGGTTGATGGGCACTTGTAGACATAAAGCGTGTTCGCCGAAGAGGGGTCAGAGCACATATCCACCGAAGCTTATCACTCCTATTGATTCCCAAAAAAAAGTCATTTAAAACCTGCTTCAATTTGCCACAGCTGGTTAGGGATTCATTCACAATCGAAAGGAGAAACTATTACTATTATGTTGAAATGGTTGATATATGGCTTCCCAAAAGTACATGTTATGTTAGTTTGATCCTCCTGTAGTAAATGTGTCTACAGGCAAATGATGTTCCGACCAACGGCAGCTCTTTGCTCAGATCTCTTATGACACTTACATGCTGGTGGTCTTGAGCATGTAGCTGACCTGCCGCTCTTCTTGGTTTTCCAGGAGCTTAAGATGGAATATGTTTGCCAGCAGCTCACCCTGGTCGTCCTGATCTTCGGTTCTCAACATGGCCCGTGTGCAAGAGTCAAGAACCTGAAACTTATCGCCACTTACAACAAAATGAAAAAGAGAATTTAGCCATGATTTGAGGGTTCAACCCTAATGAAAGATTTGCTGTGTACAAAAACAAAGAAATTTGAATTTGAACAAAAAACATTTGTTTGTTTAGTTTAGGCTATTACATTTACTTGTCAGGGACCATATACAAAAACATTAATCTCGCACAGGGAGAAGAGATGCATTGCATTACAATAATCACATATCCTAGTATGTGCCAAATCATGTCATGCAAATTCAGCAAGTTTTGTAGCAATTACCAGCTGATCTATGAGGTATCTTAAATAATACTTGTACTTGTATTACATTTGTAACATACAGATTGTCATACAAGTATTATAGGTCAATGGTTTATTGACTTCCTCCACCGCAAACAGACAGCCATGTGACTTGTTTTAATGTGCTTGTGGGCAACAAGCACATTAAAAGTTTACAACAGAATGTAGGCTAAATGTTTATTTTCTAGACACATTAAGGTATGTGTGGATCGAGAGCTTGGGCCATACATGCTTAGTGTGATAGAATTTGACGTTCAACTTTGTAAGAATATATCAGTGTATTATTATGCCACCATCTTGTTGTCTATGAACACATGAATAGTGCCTACATTTGTTCATATTTGTTCTTGGTGGAAGTAATGTTTCTTTAGCATTTACTGACAGAATTTTCAAAAATGAAGAAAATCATAAAAAAAACACGACTCATCAAACAATCTACACAATCAGAATAAAAATATCATAATACTAAAAAAGAAGGAGAAGTCGGAGAAGAAAAAAGACAGTTTCAGACTTGAAACAACATGTAACACTAACCTTGAGTTGCGCTTGGTAATCAGTAACAGATTATTGAAAAGGAACAAATAGACGGGCTGATATAGTTTCCGACTTCGAATGGTGCGAGTGCTCTTAGGCCCGGCCATTTGCTGCACCTCGCCCTTCTTCAGCAGCCAGCGGGAATGAGAGATGATTGGTACCGACTGCCAAAGTTGACAATGATTGACAATGACACGAAAGTTGAGTTGGAAGAAATATGTACTGTGTATTCATGCATTCTATGGGTCCATGTCATATTTGTTCATCATCACTTCATGATAGAGCATTGGTTAGAGTTGTACGACTTATACCTTGGACTTAAACTCAAGCGTTTTCTCAATGCTGATAAGCTCCTCAGTGCGACTCATTTTCCTTACACCTTCGTTACACTCTTTCACAATCTGTGGCAAACAGAAACACTATCAGCAACTGCTAACCGGAACACAAGTTTAACATTATCCCTGTTAAAATACAATGGCTTAGTAAAATGTATGTGAATATGTATTTTGGGAGGCTGTATGTGGATGGAGCTACTTCATTTATTGCTTGTGAGCTCCATTGAATACGACATCATGATTAAATGTGACTTTGGCATTTATCTTCATTGTGAATGTGATTGTCATTCCATGCATTGCAGAGACTGTAACATGCCCCAGGAGGTATTTCAACATAATGCTACGCCTATCTCACAACACATCCGTAATTAGCATTCACAGACGTTTGACACCATTTGAACCCAACGCAAAATCAACTCCAGTCAGTCACCTGCTCCAGTTTCTGATGGGCCTTAATTGCATTTGCCTCCCTTTCAGAGTTTTCTTCTACTTTTTTCAGGATATTCTGTACAGAGAAAGAATGTAAGAGCAGAACCTTTACATGTTTATCTTTACACCCTCATTGAGAAAGTGAATGAATTAATTAATGCTTAATTAATAATGATATCTGAACCTCAAACCTAACAACTCAACAACTTAATGAAACCATAAATCTGTCAGCTGAAGCAATTGAAGCCTTGTAACAGGAAACAAGAACTGTAACTGTTCAGATATGTATGTAAGTATAGTATCTAAAATGTAATCTCTTTAATCTTGAAAATATTTCATATAATACTCTCATGTTTTCAATTCTAAAGATAAAATAGCTTTCCATAATAATTAATCAATAAAGTAACGCAGTGATACTAGCTTTTGGTACATATGCATTACATTTTTGTGTTGTAATAAAGTTACAACACTCTTGTAATTTCACATAAAATAAGATCTATTCAATCTATTTGATTGATTATTTATTATGTAACAATTCATGATTCACCTTCACACTCTAAAATGTATAGTTATCTGGTGTTAAGCCTCACATATAACGCTGCATAATCAAAGTAACGCTTGCAAGCAGAGGTGACCATAAAGAAAACCTATTTTCTTTATGACGTTTGAACATGTTTGAACTTGATCAGGAATTACATCTTTTTGAATTGGAAGTGTGTTGAGGATGCAATGACCTGTACAAGCAGTTTGAGCCTTGTGATCCTCTGGAAGGGGAGAATGAGGAAGGAAGTGAAAGACAGTCCACGCACACAGGACATTTTCTCCAATGACGTTATGGCCTCGCGAAACGCCACATTTTCCTGTCTATACAAAACAAAGATACGCTTTAGGGACCAAAATGTTTTTAAGAAACATTACGATGTTTTAGACTAAAGGGAGCAGACATTCAAACATTGCCTATACCTTTCATCACGTTTTCCTATAAGCATAGTATTATAGTGGCAATATCAAGCAGAACGCAAGCCATTATTGACAGGTTCATCTGATGACAGCTGTAGCTGTTATATGGTGACACCAATTGAAGCCATAAGGAGTCAATGCAATGAAAACAACCACTATGCACAGCAATATAGTAAGTACATTAACATAAAACACAGCTGAAAAGTAAGAGTTGGATTATAGTCAAAAACAACCATAGGCTTCAACTGACATCACAGTTAGAAATTCTGTGGAATTCACCCAGAATAATTACATAATAGTACAGTTATGTTGAAAAGGGTGAGAGGAAAGCCCTTCACTTCAGAATGTGCAGCGACTAAGTAAGCTGCTCTGGAATGGGTCGTGGTAAAGGCTTTTAAGAAACTACCTGCCTGAGGAGAAAATGTTCAACTATTCACAGAACAAGAACAGCTGCTTCTCTGCCAAACAATTTAAATAACTGAAGAGAGAAACCTTTGTTATGCCCCCATTTTCTGACAGGACTTAAACACAGCTTTGTCACGCCAGCATTAAATGTGAATTAAGTTCACAAATTGCATTATTCTTGCAACTGATCACATTTTGTGATCTTCATTTAGCCTTTTTATTGTATCTGCCTTTATGTAATGGTCAATAAAATGTACAACTTCTTGCAATATTGCATAATTGTGACTTATTTGAAGGCCTTGTATTTCTACATTAAACTAGCAGAACACAGAACAGAGGTTATGGAAGTCATTTATAATTGTGATACTCACAATATGCGTCGATATGTTTTTTCTTGGTACACCTGGTTGATGACATAGGTGTTGAAAACATGGAAATGCTCCATGGCATGTTGGTTGACGATGTCACACACGTCTGAGATCCAGATCGATTGCTCTATCCTGTTCTCCAGGTCCATGAGGAACCTGGGATGTAAAGTGGAAAGTGAAATGAAAATAAGATATTCTTTCTAATAGCAAATCCAATTATTTTTTATCAATTTTATAAGATATTTAAAATCATAGATGATATAGATATTTGTATCTAATTATTTTTGTAATATGTATTCTTATTATTCTTATTATTATTTAGTTTTTAGTTATTAAGTTATTAAGACGAGATACTTTATCAAGAGGTTATTATCAAGTAGTATATCAAGTATCTTGTTCAACGACTTAATAACTTATTCAGGAGGGATATCTATATTTTGCGAAGATATTATCCCTAAAAAGTATTTCACGTTGCCTCTGGGGGCATCCATAGTTTTATGTGGTTTTCATGTTATGAATGATTCAAATCATTTTTTAGCTCTATTTTATTCAAATAACAAGCAAAATTGAATAATTTGTATCTGACCTACCTTTCACTGGCTTTCACCACTTCTTTGATGTTGGAGAACAGGAAGTGCTTATCTGAGTGGCTAAGTGTGTTTGATAAAACAGCATTATGTAGAAATTGAGTCTCCAAGATCTCCAAACTTTTGTAGTAGGACGCCTCTGAGCTAACAAGCTCAAACATGGCCTAGAGAATGATGAGATAGTGGTCATGATGAGATGACATGAATACACAAAATCGAAAATGGAAGACAAGGTAAGCTGTATTGATGGCTGACACCTGATAGCTAGTTGACACCAGGATCAGTAGCTGCCTACTCACTGTAACCTTCCATTTGAGATCACTGCTCTACAACTCACTTCCTGCATGATGATCTCTTTCTGTGTGAGGCGATTGAGCAGGCCACTCTCCTGTACAATTTCCAGGTTCTGCCACAAGCTCATTGAGTGTATGCTGTTCCTCAGCTGTAGCTGCATCACTGGTGGGGAATTCATGCCTGATGACAGCACTCCTGGTGCTTCTGCTTTGAATGCCTGTCCATCGCGTTGTCGGCGCAAGTTGATTTCCTGCTGCTTGGACGTGTCGCGGTACTCTTGGTACAGGAAGGCTATACAGGAGTAAGGTACAATGACAGAGAGTGGTTTCGTCAAATAATTTAAACAGCAGCATTATGGCCTGGAAAACCGCTTTTGTGCAATGTAGACAGCTACAGTGTACATCAGAATCACGTGGGGTGGATGACACACATGCTTGGATATTAGACAGGCACCCAAGACTAATATCCAAGCATGCATGTTTAAACGACCCTTTTGGCATGCAAAGGTTCATGGCCAGAAACAAATGTTTTCTTACTAATCTACACAGAGGCCAATTTTAGGAGGCATTGCCTGTGTAGTCCTGTTGCGTAATATACTGCATGTTGCCTATGTGGGTGTATTGCTGCTATAAATTACATAAGAGATACAAAAAAATGAGATGGTAGCTGTGTGCAAATTCAGATGATAAATATGTTTCAGTATTCTCACTGGACACAGGGATCACACACGTTATCGCCTTTATCACACACACATACATTCATACATTTTATTTTATCTACATATATGTGGTTTTTGGGGATGTAACAGGGTTACATTTACTCACCAATGTTTTTGACGATGTTGAGAGTATGGCAGACCTCTCCTTTCACTTGAGGGCTTCTTTCATTGATCCCCATCCTGAGTAGAAATGACAAAGATGGATGATTGCCTGAACAGCAGAGATGAAGAGTTTACATTGTATGTAAACCAACTCAGGTCACATAATTCCACATGGAGTTATTTTAACATTTATTAAAAACAGAATTTTATATTATGAAAATGGTGGTGTCTGCTGAATACAGACAAAAAGGAATGTCTTGTTCACTGGTCTTGAATACAAGCAGGTGTACTACTCTCATACTATGTGTTTTTGGTAATACATATTTCATTATAAACCCTAACCCTAACCCTAAGAAAACACTACCTTTATGTATCATAAGGTCAAAGACAAATTTGCTGTACATATATGTGTTATATATGTCATATTGTGTATGGTGGAGAGCCACAACAATGGAAAAGCCTGAGAAAAGTCTACATTTTCTCACTTGCATGTCCAATCATCCTTACCTTGGTGTAGTGCCGTCTTGCTCTTCTGTCTCAGGTTGGAAAAATCCCCCAGTGGCGTCTCTTACACCACAGGCTCCAGCCACATACTCTGAGAGCCCGTCCATTTCGCGCTTGTCTATGTTTTGCATCTGAGGAATAGGCTTGTGAGCTATATTGCCTCTGTGCCCACCGTTTGAGGCATAATCCACATCTCTCTGTCGTCGTCCTCCTCCTCCTCCTCCTCCTCCTCCATCCCCGTCTACAGGATGCCTGATAGGAGGTGAGCGCAGGCTTTTAGGCTCTCTATTGCCAGGCAACGCTGCAATGGAATGGTTTAGCCGCGGAGAA
The DNA here is from genome assembly GCA_900303225.1 of Laemonema laureysi. Taxonomy (NCBI): domain Eukaryota; kingdom Metazoa; phylum Chordata; class Actinopteri; order Gadiformes; family Moridae; genus Laemonema; species Laemonema laureysi. The sequence continues at coordinate 10,183 of OMNS01080022.1, forward strand.
GAAGGGAAGCTAAATAAGATATCAAAAACCTAGTTTTTGATATAACAAGTTTCATATGCAGATGTGTCATAATTCCTCTCGCAGAACAATAATGACGCACACACATATACATATACATATATACATATATATATATATATATATATATGTATATATGTATTTAAATTAGTCACAAAAATACATCCATTGAAACAGATCATTCTAGAATTTTAGTGAAATACCATATATATGTGTGAACTTTATGCATACACATACATGTTTTATACACACACACATCTATGCATTGACAGAAGTGCTTGAGCTTTTAATGTTGCATGTATCTGAAGGACAGTTATGTATCTGAAAGATTATGGTTGGCAAGAGTTGTAGGACAGCTTACCCCCTTGTCGTGGGCATTGGAGGTGTTTTTGGGTGCACATTTGAGGATGTAACTCTGCTTACTGCATCTGATTCATAGCCAGTCTTAGCAGAGCCTGAGGCTGTAAGAAGAGAGAAAGAGAAAATAAGATAATAAATACAATAGATGAGACACAGATTTAGGAGTCAAGGAAAAACACTAAAGTAGAAAAAACCCAAGTAGTCTGATCACTCTATGAGTCATACATGCATAAACAGAATGAAGGCAGTGACACAAAAAAATGCTCAGATTAGCACATGTGTATTTCTATTAATTACATTTTAGTATAACACACCGTCATGATAATAATAATTCCTTAAAGGAACCAAACGGATACAAGAGGAATTGGATGCAAGAGCAATTCAATTTGTCTACCAATATCCTAACAGTGGGCAGTATGGGATGGTGTAGTGGTGAGGGTTGTTGTGACATTGTTACAAGTGCCCTTTAGACTGCTGTCCCTTAAAGGAAACAACCAGGAAGTTGGGGAGGTTTTAAAAGGAGAAGGGAAATGTTTGGGCCAGTTCATTTGTTTTTGCAATGCATTGCTTTATTGACATTGCTGCCCTTCGAAGGAGGATTATCATGTGTTTGCTTCATGGACATGAAGCAAACGGTTACAATGTTACCTACCTACCTTGAACAAGATGACTGACCCATATCTGCTACTTAATTACCTGAATTCATAATACCTTATATAAAATGGCTTTGGAAAAGAAAGTAAATAGTAATATATTTCTTAGTAATACATTAATACATTAAGTAATACATTAAGTTAATTAATGAGGCTGGCATTCCAATTAGTCAGTGTGTCAAGTATTGCTCAATGAAACATATATTGTAATATAGCACACATAAAACAGCTTTGTATTTAGTGTTCATGAAAAAATGCAAATGATCTGTGTTTGTAAGAAATTGTACAATTGTTTTGCATAACAAATCACAGCTGCTCATTATCATGAGTCACAACTCCCTGTGGGTTTGGAACTTTTTCTTGTTCGACAGAGTTACAGCGCATGTTAGTGCCTCATTTTCAGTTTCTTGGCCACTGAAATTCAGAGTACACGAAATACAGAGGCTTCTTTTCAATCATTTCATTGTTAAGTGAGCAAGTAAGCTATTTAAATTCATGTACTTATTTGGTTTTCAATGTAATTATTCAATTTATTTAAAGGAAATTACACCTGGTTACTGAATACTTATTAGTACAACATTATGTGTCCTGAGAATAAATTTTACAATGATTTCATGGTAGTAGTTTCACAGTGCTTAAGCCCAAAGCACACAGAGCATTCATTTCGGTTCATATTTGTAGTGAAACCCCAAAAATGAATAGAATCATATCGTTTTAACTGAGTGTGAATGTAGCGGGACTCTTTTTTGCTCGCTTCATGTAGGACTCAAGTCTGTCGGACACGGCCATGTTCTTTGGGCTTTGGGCCTGTTACAGAAGTTAATTTTAAGACTTAAAATTGGCACCAGATTAATATGAATATTAAATATAAATTAAAACATATATGACAGACACACACACACACACACATACACACACACACACACACACACACACAGAAGTGTAATGCAGTAGAAGACATAACACAGTTCCTAGTTGGATATTTACATCTTGAAAACGAGAGGTCAAAGGTAGTTATAAGTACAGTACTTGAACATTCTCTTGAGTGTTTTAAACATGGAACCTGTTCATCAAGTTAGATACACTTTAATTCACACAAAACCAGATGTCTGACAACCCTTTGTTTGCTTTGGACCAAAACCTGCTATAGGCCAAAACAAAAGAAGCAAAAACAATACCTTGTCAATCCATGAAACTGAGCGAAATGACAGCATGAATGGTACCACCTACAAAGATTACATAAGCTGAGCATATGAAAAGATCTAATTTCCCCAGCAAGGGTGGATAATGTGAGCTGCAATGTGGAGGTGTGTCATGCAGCCAGATGAATGACTACCAAACAGGTTTGCTTTGGAGGAGTTTCAGTAAACCTGCCTTACATACTCCCAGGAGTACGTTGGCTGACTGTGGACACCAGCTGATGACGTCATGTTATGTGTCACAGAGCATGATTCAAGTAAGTACTGTGTAACAAAATGTTTACTTACTCTGAGACTGTTCAGATGAAGCCAAGCGCTTCTTCCTCATGGAACGGTAAAAGCGTGAATTTCTACGAATGGGGTCCTTCTTGAAACCAGATGAAGGATCGTCCTCCTCGTCATCTTCGTCGTCTGGGGTTGTCTGTCCTTTTACTACTGCGGGGGTCGTGGGGACGTCCTGTGATGACTTGTGCCGCCACTTCCCCCTGAAGAAGGCAGTCATCGCAGCAGCACCAGGTCAGGCTCACCCTTCTCAAGAAGGAAATTGTTCTGTTTAAATCTGAAGAACTGCTAAGTAAGACTGTACTTCAGAAATTAGCCACAATCCAGGAAAAAATCCATTTCTTTTGATAATAATTCCTGATCGAAGTCGCCCTTTTGAAAAATAAACTATGATATAACACAAAAATTAAAGACACAAAAAGAACAGTCCAGGGAAGCTGTTTGCCCACCTCTCTCACTCTCTCTTATCACCATTCCTATGTTGAAGCACTCACTAAGGAGTGTTAGTTAACCTTTGGAAGTACTCAGTTACTTGCCTTTCCCTAAACTGCAATTACATTTATGACACTTGCCTTCTGTTCTTTGTCCCTCCCATCGTTTTGTCCCTCCCTTCATTTAGTTCCCACCCACTTCACACATGCATGCATGCATGCAGGCACACACACACACACACACACACACACACACACACACATTCTCTATTTAGGACTAAATTACATTCCTGAGCTTAGCCTGGATTTACATGCCAGCCTCATTTTTTTTCATACCACAAAAACATTACAAATTTCCCCTTGAATTGTTTTATCTCCATTTTCTTGCAGACATGGACAGCTTACATTGGGTGGTGTTGATTCCAGAAGTTAGTCCTATGTATTTGACAATGTTTCATTCTTTAAATTGATCATGTTTAGGTTAAGTAATCCTGACCCTGAATACACATAACATTTGGCTGCATGTTGCTCAATAGTGCCAGAGGGTATTCTCAACTCATACACAGGAAATACCCAGAGAATGTTCATGAATAATCAGTCAGAATATTTGACCAATATAAACAAGGCACCATCTGCTTTAGTGTTTTATTTTATTACAACAATGGATTTGGAATGGAAGTTGGAACACACTACCACTGCATTTTCCCTCCCCATGCCCTCCTCTAAAGCCGTGTCAGATGACAGCCAGCACAATACACCACCTAAAGCTACCTGTCAAGACATATGTGTTGGCCAGTATCAGGGCAGCTTGCCACAGCAAGAGCATTCCTAGAAACAACTCTCACTTCCATCATTGTGCTTGTCCTTAAAGATGTAGATGTATGTTATATGATGTATGTAGATGTTGATTCAGCATTGCGTTCGCATCGAGCTTGACGACAGGGAGGAGTTAGGTCAATATAAATTGAAAGATAAGGCAGTAATGAAGTGGGGTGAGCACAAGTAACAACTGATAAGATTATGGGCATGTTCTCGGTGAGTTGTCAGATCTTGACAACACTTTGACTAACTCTTAAAAAAACTATTTAAGTGTCTTGTTCCAGGTGTACATTTTTAAAACAATTACACCAATTACCCCACATATATGTACAGCTTGTAACAATCTCTTCTGAAGCTCGGTCAGATTCACTGTACTTCATCTTGAGGTTCAGATGGTTCCTGTCACTTGGTACAGCTCCATCTCACTCCACTGGCTCCCTGGAGCTCCATTTTTTTTCCTTGTACGAGGTCTGGTATTCGTCCTCACTGGTTGCTCTCAGACCACTCAGCCGATGGATGGACCATTCAGAGGTTGCCGTTGTTCTAGGAGGCGGGTTAGTTGATCATGCAAGAGAGACGACAGGCAAGGTGGACGACTCTCTCTGCTCAATTCGATTTTTTCATAGAATTGCCTGCTGAGCCTTGTCTTTGTTTCAACCATACATACACAACACAACATTTTAACATGTAACAAAAAATGTATTATTATATTAGGCTCCTGAAGACGGCTGTATCACTGCAGCCATCAGTTTTGCAGAACATAACCGCATATGATAGCAATTAAACATGAACCTAAATGTGCACCGTTGGATTTGTATCAGAGGAAAAGACGTGCGCTGTGTTCGCTGCTCTTCTGACTGTGTTCGGAAAGAGCTCTAATTATCAGCTTGCTCCGTTGGTGAAGTAATCTGATTGGCTGATGGTATTGTCTGTCAAGGCATGGATTCAAATCATGCTTGCGGCAAAAGGCCAAAGTCTGTTAAGCTAGGGCCTAGCTACATGATTTTCAGTCTACTTCAGATGAAAACTGTTTTGATTGCTCTGTAGATTGCTACACTTTCCTTTGGCACCACCATTGTTTTTTTAATTTGGCAGACTGTGGTGCTCCTTGTTCGTCATGAACTGAAACTCCCTCTCACCGAGTGCTGAGTAGTCCTTGTATTTTTTATTTTTGAAAAAGGCTTTCAATGAGATTGAGGCCATACCAATCTGCAGAGAGAAACAAAATGTGAAATTGCGAGATCGGGATGTAATCATGAGGCCAAGTCTCTCTTGCGTTAGGGACTGAAAAGACATTGCAAGACAGACTGGTAGAACCAGGCTAGTAGCTACCTGCATCAAGTTCAATTCAGTGATGTTGGCAATCAGGGTAGTCACTGGATCTGCAGGCACCCATGTCATATCTCTCATCCTCCTCTATGTCCATAAACACCCTTTGCAGTCCATTAATGAACAACATAATTTCCATTTGTTCCGTTTCAATTAGCTCCATCCAATCCAACAGGGTGGACCAGACTCTTCATGAGAGTCCCTCTCCATCTTTAAAAAGCATCAGAATCTCATCAACTGCTTGCTTTAGAACAGTGGTTTTCAAACATGGGTCGTGGCCCATAAGTGAGTCAAGTGGATTGCGGGATGGCCATACAAATATATACAGTATGTATGTCTACATGCCTGCTCCTGTCAGGATTGGCAAAGCTTTAGACTCAGGCGCAGAGAACAATGCAAACGTAAACAACATAGTCCTCTAAGTTGAGCATATACAGAAGAACAAAACACTTGTCAATAAAGTGAACTACAACACTCAACAATATCATAAACTAAGAAACACAGGTCTTTACTGAGTGACCAAAATGAAGTCTAAGCAAATAACAAAGGAATTGAAGATCTTAAATACACAAATGAACAGGTCATTAATCAACACAGGTGAAACAGGTAATCATAATTAGGACATGGGCTACAAGGGACATCTAGTGGAAAACAAGGGAATCTCAGTTGGAACTGTGACATTCTCAGCTTCAGTTATTCATTAGTGTGTATGTATTGGTAAGACTGGGAAGTGAAAAGAACTGTGAAAAGACCCATACAACCATCAAACAACAAACTTCAGCCTCACTATGGATGATGTTGGTCCTCCCCTCCAGTGAAGTCTGCATCCTGGGAGTGATACTGGGCAGCAAACTATCCCTCAAGGCCCACATGAAGAACATCACCAAAGCTGAATTCTTCCACCATGCCAACCATAAATATCAAATAGTAAATATCCAGTCATGTCCTTGGTCACCCAAATCCGTCATTTGCTTAAATTTAGGTTTGTTTTAGTGTTGTTGGCATCCTTACCCTTACATAACATTTAAAATGAAGCAGCTAGCTAAATAGAACCTTTTCACAGAGACATTGTCGTAGGATAAACATAGGTGTCACTCATAACATTAATTATGGGTCTGCTTTATGTACCAGGGCATGGGTAGTAGACTAAACTAGTGAAGATAAGTCTTCTACGTCTACTGCCCTGGTACATAAAAGTAGCAGCCCCATAATTAGTGTTATGAGTGACACCTGTGACAAATAGTGTTGAAATTATATTATCATTATATTATATTATATTATGTCTCCTTCTTGGTTGTTCCAACACATTCCCTTTGCAAATGTCATGAATAGGCGGCTCGCTTTGTGCGTGTGCTTGTAAAAATTATATGTAATTAAATTATATTTTAGAATACTGTCAGGGACAATATAGAATTGCTGAATTAAACCACCATGACATTTGCTTCAATTTAAGAACTAATTTCACCATTTGGATTTGGGTGATCAGGGACTTTAAATAATGACATTGTTAACACAACCAATAATGAATGCAAGATAATAATGTTGATGATAATAATTATAAATTATTATTATCAGGGGCCAAGCCCAATGCTGACCATTGCAACCCTCTTTGTTTTTATCGGGTAAATAATCAAGGGATAGCCCCAGCTTAGATGTGGTGATACACATACATTTCATGATGTTACCTTCAAACGTACAACAAGTTATACACCTTTTTGTCACAAGACATGCCCACAGTGATGCCATGCCCATCTCAATGTAATTTCTCTTATCATCATATTAAGATATAAAATATCGGTCCATATATGGTGAGGAGAGACATGGGTACGTTAAGTTTTGTGACTATAGGTCAAAGGGGTCAGGAGATATGCTTGTTCAAGTTTTCATTTTCAATCAATTGCTGTAACCCAATCTAGATAAACTTTGGACTGATTTATTTTGACCCATGTTTCTTTAAGTACACTAAGTTTGGTGATGATTGGCTTAAAGTGTAAAGTGTAAGTAAAACCCCTGTTTCAAGAGTTCTAGGAAGCAGGGTGGATGTGTTATCTCTATGGTTATGATCCACTGCAACTTTGTGATACTTTTTTAAGCTAGTAACATCATTGTGTATGAGATGTTGTATATCAGCCATTCCCAAACTTAAGAATGCCATGGCCCAATTTGAAATCTGAAAATGTTCTGCGGCCCACCAGCATCAGATACAGATACACTATATGGACAAAAGTATTGGGACACCTACACATTACACCAATAGGAGCTTTTATGACATCCCATTCCAAATTCCTAGGCATTAATATGAAGTTGGTCCCCCCTTTGCAGCTATAACAGCTTCCACTCTTCTGGGAAGGCTTTCTACAAGATTGTGGAGCGTGTCTGTGGGATTTTTTGCCCATTCATCCAGAAGCACATTTGTGAGGTCAGACACTGATGTTGGACAAGAGGGCCTGGCTCGCAAACTCCGTTGTAGTTCATCCCAAAGGTGTTCAATGGGGTTGAGGTCAGGGCTCTGGCCAGTCAAGTTCTTTCACACCAAACTCATCCAACCATGCCTTTATGGACCTTGCTTTGTGCACTGGGGCACAGTCATGCTGGAACAGAAAAGAGCCTTCCAAACTGTTTCCACAAAGTTGGAAGCATAGAATTGTCCAAAATGACTTGGTAAGATGAAGCATTAAGATTTCCCTTCACTGGAACTAAGGGGCATAGGCCAACCCCAGAAAAACAACCCCATAGCATTATCCCTCCTCCACCAAACTTTACAGTTGGCATAATGCAGTCAGGCAGGTAATGTTCTCCTGGCATTCGCCAAACCCAGACTCGTCCATCAGACTGCCAGATAGAGAAGCATGATTCGTCACTCCACAGAACACGTTTCCACTTCTCCAGAGTCCAGTGGCGGTGTGCTTTACACCACTCCGCTTGGCATTGTGCTTGGTGATGTAAGGCTTG
>OMNS01080025.1:0-16403 GCA_900303225.1 Laemonema laureysi
AGAGATCTAACTACGCTGCTGACCTTAAAGCTAGCGTCTACATGACAAGGTGTTGCATGTTGGACCTTTTGAGGCATGTTTCTAACGCTGTTCTCTGCGATGGTTTGTGTGTTCATGTTGTCAGACATGGCGTTGATTGCGGTGCTGGTGCCAGTGCTGGTCATGGCTCTGACTGCTCTCATCCTGACCCTGGTTTGTGCCTGGTACTGGAAGAGCAGGTCAGCTTCCCTTCTGTTCCCATTACAGTGAACCCCAAATCGTTTGTATTTGTTGTTTATCATATGTTGGTATGGTAATAAGTAAGTAATAAGTCTTTAATGATCTTCAACATAGTAATAGACGCCATTTTGTCACTGTTACTAAAATAACAGCGTCGCGCATTATAACACTCACACACAACCTTGGTACACAAAGTTGTCTTTGGCCGTAACCATGGGGACAACATGTCCTCCTTCCTCCTTGGAGCTGAAAGAGAAGGTTCACTTCCACAAGCTGACCTCGTTGCATCGTTCGTCTGTCTTTGTAGGAAGACGAGCACAGAGGAAACGTATGACCTTCCTCACTGGGATCGCACAGGTATGACAACAAAGCAGATATTTCCTGTATTTTGTTCAGGGGGAAGTTTGCTCACGTTGTGGTGAGTCACTCTGTCTCCTCTCCTCCTCCTCCTCCTCTTCATCAGACTGGTGGAAGAGTATGAAGCAGCTGCTGCCAACCAAGATGGCAGAGCGGGACGACTCTGTGCGCTACAGCAGCGACGTGGGCCGGCTGCGAGGGAGAGTCATCGCCCCGAGACTCCACGCCGAACCTGCAGGTGAGACGCCCACAAAGACCGAAGGGCCGGGCACGCAGAATGGTGTAGATGAACGTCACACATTACAACGTTATTAGAACATACATATCTGCATTATAACATGCATATCTGCACTATAACATACATATCTGTACTATAACATACATATCTGCATTATAACATACATATCTGCATTATAACATACATATCTGTACTATAACATACATATCTGCACTATAACATACATATCTGCACTATAACATACATATCTGCACTATAACATACATATCTGCACTATAACATACATATCTGCACTATAACATACATATCTGCACTATAACATACATATCTGCACTATAACATACATATCTGTACTATAACATACATATCTGCACTATAACATACATATCTGCATTATAACATACATATCTGTACTATAACATACATATCTGTACTATAACATACATATCTGCACTATAACATACATATCTGCACTATAACATACATATCTGCACTATAACATACATATCTGCATTATAACATACATATCTGCACTATAACATACATATCTGCATTATAACATACATATCTGCACTATAACATACATATCTGCATTATAACATACATTGGTAATATAAGCAGCTGGGCTCTGTTCTGTGGGAGTCGCTTCACTCACGTTTGTTCCTGCAGAGTACGCCCAGCCGCTGGTGACGGGCGCCGTGTCCTCGCTGGGCGCCCGGTCCACCTTCAAGCCGGAGGAGTCGCCCGGCCCTGGGTACGGAGCCTCGGAGCTGTATGACGCGCCCGTCTCGCCGGACGTGTACCACGCCTACGCCGAGCCGCTCCCGGCCTCCGGCTCGGAGTACGCCACGCCCATCGTGATCGACAAGGCCTGCCACATAGCAGCCGGCGGCGCCAGCGTGTCCAGCTTCATGGGCGGGGGCGGCGGCCCCCACCTGATGCTCACCAAGACGGATGGCGGTAAGCCGGGCCGCTCGGCGTACGACACGCCCAAGAGCGCCAACGGACAGGCGGCGCCCGCTGAGGAGCTGACCTATCAGGTGCCGCAGAACAGCACCCAGAAGCCCGCAGGGCAGGGATGAAGCGGCGCTCTGCTTTTCAGGGCGTTCTTCAAATAGGCCCCGCCCCCCAATCCCCTCGCTAGGACAAGGAGGCGGAGGGCTGGTTGAACTGTAAAAGTGACGCGCACATAGAGCCCTCGACCAAACTAATGTTGTTGAGGGAGCGTGCGGGTGGGGGGTTACGATGTGTGTGCTTGTGTGTGTGAACGTGTTGTCTGCCTGTTTTTACAGTGTGCCGCCTAGTGCCACAACAGTCTGATCACTGAAACTTCAAGATGAATGTGTTTGTCTCAGATGTGAGTGGACATGGGGGACCCGGGAGGAGCCGACTACTAATGAACAAGCAGAACTTGGTCCCCTTTCTGTGATTTAGTACTTTTTGTTTCTCGTTTTTGTTAAACTGTGATTTCTGCAATAGTTGTTTTTTTTCAGGTACTGAACTTCATTATGAATTCCGTATTCACTACATCAATCCAAGGGATTTCTTGACTCTCCAACAGAACCTTTGTATCAAAGGGGGTCCCTGTTAGGTTCCTGCTCGCCAACATCTGAGAGGACAACTAAAGAACGGTACTTTCTTTTTCCAAGATGTTGTCTCTCTTTCAAAGAACACCTAAACGTTACGTCGGTTTGTGAAATTCCCATTTTCTGCAAATCTTTTTGAAATGATTATTTATTATTCTTTCATCATCCTGCTGATGAGAAACTCCTTTAGCTTTTTAGTTTATTCTAAAAGAAAAACAACGAAAATCTGCCTAACCACTACCCTCGCTGACTCCAAATCAAAGACTTAATGGTTGCACTGTTGCTATAGCTACACTGTTCATCGACTTGTACTGACCTTCAGACGTAGGCTTCGTGTGGACTTGGAGATCTATCTAGAGGAGCTGCCCCTAAACAGGAAACCATATGTTGACTTCCTGTTTTTTTTAATCGTTTTTGTTCTCCGCAAGCATAGCAAGAGTCTTATTAGTCCTGTTAGAACAGTTCATGTCTTATTAGTCCTGTTAGAACAGTTCATGTCTTATTAGTCCTGTTAGAACAGTTCATGTCTTATTAGTCCTGTGAGAACAGTTCATGTCTTATTAGTCCTGTGAGAACAGTTCATGTCTTATTAGTCCTGTGAGAACAGTTCATGCAGATGGAAGAGAAACACTGTTGTGTGATCGACTAGCTAGAAAGGCAAAGAAGTGACGGAGAACAAGATGAATTTGCTGATATGTTTGGTGTTTAGCGTTCCTAGCGATCTCCTCGTGTGCGTCCGACATGACGTATGTCTGTATAATTAGACGTCTCTGTATCGTGGGTCCCTGAATGTTGTCTTTAAATGTAATACGGCTAGCAGTAGTAGAATATGATCATTCACTGTCTTAACAAGGTAGCCCACAAGTGCCAGCAGTCCTTTCTGGGAGGTGGAGCATGAAGGGCAGGAGGAGGCTGGTCTTTTACGTTTAGAGGCTGAAATGCGCTGTCATTCAGAGGTTTTGTAGTTCACGGCTAGAGCTCGTCCCCCATCTTGTGCTTTGGTTATCTGAAGATGCCAGGCGTCCACGCCGCACGGTGCTCACTGTAGAGGGGTTTGTTTCTGTGATTCTCACTCATTGTATAAAGAGAAATAAAGAGTTTCTAAAAGAGCAACGACTCGTGTTTTCAGACTATCCAAGAGTACAATGGGGACTACTGGCCATCTTCACTTTGGTATTACTGTTGCCAGGTTTGCTCTACCTTTCCACCAAATACTAAGCTTAAAAAAACCCCATAACATTTCATGCCTATGATACGGTCAAGATGCAATTTTATGATACAAACAAAACAAATTCCAAATATTTCAAAGGTGAACTATTACTCAACAACTGAAACATAACACTGCCACCTAATGGTCAAATCTATATTTAAATGTATGGGATTTTGGTAACTAACTTAATTTACTTGACGATCCTTTCTACTTAAAGTCCTGAGTGCAAACCCAAAGGTCACACATTTTAACAAGCCACAAACGTAGTGCTTGTAGCTATAAATTAATGTAAAGTGGAGGAAGACCACTGGTAAACACAAAGGAAGACGAATATTTTCAACCAATTTATTGGCTGACAAAACAGTCACAGGTAATATACAATTGAAAAACAAGATTAAAAAGGTCCTAAATCGAATTTCCAGTGTCACTCCACTCCAAACATTAAACAAACAAAAAAATCTCTGCAATTGACATTCAGTGCTGACGTGTAAACATTTAAACTTCCAATCTTACTTTTTCCACCGTTTCGATGTTCAATAAAATGTTCCTTCCGGTAAGTGCATCATTCCTCCATGTTCCTGGCATTCCTGCCGAACTTCCACCAGATGACGGTCAAGATGACCGCTATGAGGAGCACCAGGCCGCTGGTCACTAGGTAGGCAATGGGCAGGAAATGGTTCTGGCCTCCCAACCAAGTCACTGTAGACAGAACCACTTGCTTTCTGCCCTTGAAGTACTGCACAGGGAAGTCTGGAAAGGTCACAGGTCAAGGAAAAGTACAAAAAAAGACATAGCTTAGTGGGCCTTAAAATAACTTCTTGTTAGAGTGAGGACCCCAACACTTGTTAGTGACCCCAACACTCCTAACCCCAACACTTGTTAGTGACCCCAACACTCCTAACCCCAACACTTGTTAGTGACCCCAACACTCCTAACCCCAACACTTGTTAGTGACTCCAACACTTGTTAGTGACCCCAACACTTGTTAATGACCCCAACACTCTGGGGTTAGGAGCAGAGCAGAATTTACTCACACCGTTATCAATGGGAAACAGACCGTTGACTTTGACACTTAGAAAGTGTCCCTCACTTCCTGTTGAAAACTGTTTTTCTATCCTCATTCCTGTATCTACTGATAACATTTCTGCCCATTCGGGGGGAAAAAATCAACACATTAGCATGACAGAACCCCGGTCTTGTGAATTTAACCTCTTAATGGATACTGTAGGAGACGCTGATGCTGTAGTTTCCAGCAGGCAGTCCGTTGGCGAAGTAGGGGTTGACTTGTTTCAGGATTCCGTAGAGCTTCTTGAAGTTGGGGAAGGCAGCTTCCCGCATCCAAACTATCAGGTCTTCGTTGATGAAGCCGTTGTTTATGGGATTGCTTGTATCCAGTTCGTACACAGGCTTCTTCCAGTATGGTGGCTTTGTTGTACCTGTGGAGTAGTGTGTTGTTTCAGTTAAAAAAACTACACGACAGATGCATTCAGATAATTCTGTCCAAAAAGCAAATAGCATCGTCCTGGCGTCAACAAGGTAGACCGTTGTATTTTACCCTCAAAAGCCTGTGCCAGAGTCTGGTTCACCAAGTGTGGGTTGCGGAACTTGACGTTCTCGTCGGTGTACCAGGCGATGCCGTTCCTGTACAGAGGGACTTCCACCAGGCCGGAGGGACTGTGGTAGTGCAGAGTGAAGGAGTCTAGAATGTTCCGGAAACGAGAAACGCATCAGCTCAGTTATTCTGTGTTCCTTCTCAAGGTTTCTTCCTTCATAATTAGGGGAGTTTTCCCTTTAGAGGGATTGCGTGGAGCCAGGTTGTGCCTGTGGAGTAGTATGTTGTAAGTAGTATGTGGTATGTAGTATGTACTATGTTGTGTGCCGAGGAAGATGAAGAAGTGTGGGGTGCTGAGACATCACTGTTTACCATTGAACATGCTGTTGGCTACAGCACCACAGGGAGCGATGGGAACGCCCTTCTCATCCGTTATATAAGGCTCACAGTACTGGCTGGGCTCCTGAGGGAAGGATGAGGTTAATGGAACTAAATTACTAGGCAACTGCAAAGTTTTAAAACACTGTAAATTGAAAGAAAGACAATATTGGAGACACATATGTTAAAAAGGCTCTCCTGCTAAACTATACCATACATGCAAACTATATAACCCTATATTTAACCCTATATAGGCCAAATGCCTTCTTTTTTCAGAAAGTGCATCCTCAACATTCTCTAAGGAAGAAACAAAAACAACCACCACAAATTGTTAGTAATGCTAGATGAGATATCCTGACAAGAGTGAACTTAGGATGTGATTTTCCCAAATGTAAACCACATGAGAAAATAAACAGAATGAAAGGAGGCGTGGACGTCCTGCTGAAGTCCACCCACGACAATCTCAGAATGCACAGAAAGAAAGAACTGAACAAACTATGACATGGAAGTGAGGCTGAAAACACCAAGGAGGCAAACCTTGAGGTTCTGCTTTCTGCCGACCATCTGCGCATCGTCTCGGGAGTCCATGTACTTGCGGAGGTTCTGGTGGAAGTTCTGGAGCCCGTAGTAGAAGAAAACATCACCCTGGACAGAACACAGACACACAGCAGTCAAGATCTGCATCTGTAATTGTAAATCATCTCCAAAGAGAAGATGGAGAAGTCAAGGTACAATACGTAAACAGATCTGACATTGGATCTTTACCTTAAATTCCTTTTCGAGAGGAAACATCACTATGCATTGGCAGGGCTTTCCCGCATTGGTGACATTTTGAAGGAAATGAAAGCAGTTATTACATGACCCAGCCTCTGTGTAGTCCATCTAAGAAGGAAAGGGAAAATATGTAGTTAACCGTCTTAAAAAATATTGTTTCACTTTCACGCAAGCAAGACCACGATCTCCTTCAATCACTCCTTTTTATTGCATCTATGAGCTTATCTGATCAGAACCAGACACACGTTAGCATAGCGTAGCGTCATTCAAGTTGTTTTGTACATGTCTTCAACAAATGATCTCAAACTAAATGCATGTTTTCAAGCATGAACCCATCTCTACTCATAAACGTTCCGTTCTCTGGCCACAAAGCCCACAATATGACGCACCTTGAACTCCTGCGTGGCCTGTACAGTGAGGAGCAGAGCCACTCCCAGGAACAGGCACAGCCCAGCCATGCAGTACATGAAGGGCAGGACCGTGCTAGCTGTTAGCATGGGGGACCAGGCCGGGAGACGCTGCTGCATGAAGGCCGAGTTGTCTGGCCTATGAGCCAGGGGCCCAGTCTTGGCCGCCTCTTTCCCCATGAGAGGGAGTCCCAGCGGTGGGCCAAGAGGAGGAGGAGGAGGATCACAGAGCAACCAGGACAAGCTTCTCTCTACTTCTTCTGTTCCGGTTCTGTATTTCAACAGCGGCGCCTCACCCTGTGCTCTCACTCGCTAACGGACTTTGCCAAGAGATTTTCCCAGCAGGCCTTGCATTGTGGGGACAGACCTTTGAAACAGGCGGCTGGCTGGCTGTTACACATTAACCAGCGTTTTAACTCGCTTCCTCATTCTAATCCCCCCTCCAATTTCTTTTTACTCTTCAGTCTCCGTTGCATGCCAGCCAAACATGGCTATCTGTCGGTTTACACACCAAGTAACCAACGACAGACCACCCCTTGAAACGATACAAAGTAGTTTCCATAAATGTATTTTTCGTGTGTTTTTTTGCTTGTGTTTACAGGATGTTCTGTCCAATGGGGCTTTCTAGTGGGCGAGTAAACTTGTGACCTCACATCCTCAGTAGGTGGGACCTCGCTCCAAATAAACAAACAGGCCGCTTTCACCCGGTTCTCACTGCGTTTATTCAATTCATTCCGGCGGGACAGTGTTGACCTTGACAAATGAACAAACATCTAATTACTGACAACGTCTCTACAAGTACTAAAACGACACCATTAGCGGTTGAAAAACACAACAGAGAACTCCGAAAGCCATGTTAGTGACAACGTAAGAAAACAAGGTGCAACGGCCAGTCATGTGTTTCCGCTCAGAACAGGCCTATCTTGACCTTGCCTTCTCTGCATCCTCGGAGTGTCCCCACATCCAGCAGCTTCAGTAGATCCACTTTGACCTGAAAGGGACAAGCATGCAGGCAGTGTGTCAGACAAAATATCACATATCACAACAGCAATGTCCCTTTAGAGCCAGAAGAGGGCAGCAGCAGCACATATCATATTCTGCCCTCGTCCAACCCATGCTGCTAGATGTGTTGTTGTCTGTGAGATACATTTTATTAGCTTCGGCTACCTTATGCTAGTTTGATTTGGTAGGTTGCCTGCGACTTGCTTCGTCTTAAGCTTTTCAGTGTCCAGTTTACTCTTGTGTTTCTCTGTGTACCTGACAATAAAATACTTTGAACACACCTCGGGAATGTCGGCCATCCGTCTGAACTTCTGGTCCCTCCAGTTCCAGTCCAGTACCAGGTGAGACAAGGACTGCAAGGTTAGGCCATCTAGATGAGAGGTCAGAGTTCACAGGTCAGATCATGTTCAGACCCTTGGAGACCAGCAACTACTTACTGACACTATGTAGCGCTACCATCTAAATAGCATATGAGCCAGATGCATTAAGGTGATTTTGAGCTAGTGAGCCAACTAATAAAATTGAAAATGCAAAACAGGACAAGAACTGCTGGATCTCCCTGGAAAAAAAGACTTTAATCAAGTTTACAACATATGGGAAACAGAGTGGGCAGGACAAGAGGTCCTGTCCACTTGGATATAGTCGAGTCCAAGGCATGGGGATGGGGTTAAATCGAGGGCTATATCTACATCTTTTCTACCTTTCTCTATCAGACACTGGAGCCTGCCAGGTGTTCCCACTCCGATGTGCGTGATTCCCTTCTGTAGAAGCTTCACCTGGTCCTCAACCTGAGCAGAACACACCAACAAGAGGTCACCAGTCACCGGCTGCACCTCGATACCCGTCATTTCATCTCATTTCATCAAGCGCGATCACCTCCATGATACCTTGATATGTTTCGCAAACAGTTTCATCACTTTGGCGTCACCCTTGAAGGACGTCAGCTGCCTGTTGTTGGGGACACACCAGGAGGACCCGTTTGAATCCAGGAGATAACTTATGAAAATGCAGAGAGCTGACGCGACCGCCGGCAGGTGTCATTACTCACTTGATGAGCTCAATGGTTCGCAGGGCGGAGCTACAGACGATGAGGAGGGGCACGGAACCCTTCGTGGTGTGCTGCTTCTGGACCTTGGCCCATTTGGGGCAAACTGAACGCAAGGAGGGAATCCAGTTCATTGGCATGTACGCATTTCATAGACAAGAGCAGCAGTCACTCATTGGAATTTGACATTTTTTTAAACACAAATTTGAATTTCAGGTTTCCTCAACGGTGGCACAAAGGATTGTCCGTGTAAAGGCTCGTCTTGAAGCTGACCTTGCGGAAAGGTTTTCCAGTGTAGGTTAGGGTTAGGGTTATGACTCCGTAAGGACTGCCGGTCAGTGTAATCAAGGTGCGTTCCGCTGTGTGTTTTCAACGGGACAAAGGATCCACATCCACTGGATGTTAAACACTACTTGCCTTCTTTCAGATAGGAGGACAGGCTGTGCGTCAAGTCGTTGCAGGTCAGGAAACTGGAGTCTAGAGATAAAGAAAGACTTGATGAGTGAACTGGTGAACCTTCCATCTGTTGGTTTGTTTTTCTCACTGGGAAGCCCTCCTCTCGCTTACCCTTCAACTTCAGCTCCTCCATCTCGATAACGGAGCGCTTGTCTGAGAAGTACTGGACGATGATGTTCTGCAGGTCTGCTGGGCAGCCTGGTTTAGGCTCAGACACTGCCAGGACATCAGTGATGGTCTTCTTTTTCTGCACAAACACACATGTACATTCATACACAACGTTTCCCACACAGAGGCTATGGTGGCCAGTTGTGGTCCTTCTTCATGCTAGCAGGTGTCGCCAGACTCTCACCCTCCTTCTCTTTTTGGGGTTGGCTGCCTTGTCAGCGTCCTCTTGGTCCTTCGGCTGAACACTGATACACTCCTTCTGTGGAGACAACCGACCGCACGTCATAATACATGTTTATGCCACACACATATGAATACGTCAGTTTAAGCAGAATACATCAGCATTAATCACGTTATTTGTACAGTATGTTACAACATTTCAATCGAGTTTCAAGACTTCTTCAGAACCATAAAACAGAGAATTAGCAGGTGCTAAAAACTAAATAGAACATCAGTGACGTCATGTGATAAAAACTAAATAGAACATCAGTGATGTCATGTTTCCAAGAAAGCTCGTAAAACAGTACGCCTGCCAATTCAACAGTTGAATGGGCCCTCAAACACTCGACAGAATGGGGAGCATTCCGATCCGACAGCAGGCCCTAATACCTGGCCAGGCCTTTTCTTCGTCTGTGCCTTCGCTAGGGGCTCTGTTAGACTCTTCCTCTTCTTCCCGGTTTTGGTCTGTGTATGTTGCTGCTCTGACGGGCTCCTTTTCTCCTCTACCTCTTCTTCTTTCTCAGATACATCTGAAAGAAAAGAGATAAACGTTCACTCGTTTTGATGCTAGCGATTTACCGGTACTTCATGTTGGACCAAGTGCACAAGCTCTGCAAAGTGCCTCTGAGCTGTCTAAAGCTTCAGATGTCGGAACGGTCAAATTCAGATGGGTTCTACCCCTGACTTCTCCTCTCCATCTCCTCATTGTTCTAAATTAAGATTAATTCAATTAATTCAAGAGATAACAACAGTAAGCAAACATATCCATAATGTCTACAGAATCAACACAGTATTGTTAGCTCTTACCAACGGTGTCGTCTAACAAGCACATCACTCACTTTAGTCCCCTTCTACAACCTCAATTCAAGGCTCGGGCCTCATGCTGTGAAGCCAGCCATGTGGGGCCGCTGTAAACACTTGCTTGTAAATACCCCAGCTTTAATTATGACAGGGAAACGCCAGCCGCTGAACCCAACTATAGATTATCCTACCCATGTCCTTGCAGTCTGGTACAGGTGGAAAATATTAAGTATAAGTAAATAATATATATATATGTTACAAGGGTATCAAAGGAGATGAAGGTGAAGTAGGTAGGAGCAGTCGTATTCCTCTGCCGGGGTTTAAATTCATCTTTGGAGGAGCTGGCCGGAGCCATAATTCACACATGAATAAAACATCCGTCTCTGTGCGCGCTACTCAGAGAGCTTGTCATCTGCTATTCTCGTAGGGGCTTAAAACAAGGCCGCGAGATGTGTACATGTTTCATGGCTAGACTTGGAAAGTGCATCGGAGGTTCATCACTGGATCATGTGAATGCCAATAAGCATGAGGTATTTCAGTTAATGTGAATATTATTAACATAATCGTTTATTATCCTTTCATATTTTGCAGCCTTGCATGAGGTTAAGTACAAAACGGCTACATAACAGACAAGTAGTGACTAACGTGGGGTCAGCTCCATAACAGGTAAGGAGTGACTGTCGAGCACAAGGACACTACAGCAGGATGGATGCTTCCTGCCTTTGGGCTTTGAACCTTGGACTACACATCAAGCCAACTCCTGAACGTCCAAGATACCAGTCCAAGCTAAAAAAGAAGAAAAAAATGCTTGCTGGAATACCGATGGTATTATCCCACATTAAAAGCTGGAATCTTGCAATATTCATAGACCAGGCTTGGCCTGCGGATCTGTCCATCTAGAGTTGTATAAAAGGTCAGGGTTAGGATTAGCACCTGACAAAAGCAATAGGAGTATTTGTAGACTCAGCAAATCACTTCAATGCAGAGTTTAGCTGTAAATCTGTCACGCACAGATTAAGAGGAGGGTATTTTTGTGAGAGCATGACCTTAGCGTGGAATTAACAGCAGTTACGTTGAAGCTTTTATAAAAGAGTATATTTGGACAAAAGGGGTCAGGTGGGGTTGTGGTGCATTTAGCTCCACTCTAAACTCTCGAGGGAGCTCTCGGGTCTATTCTGCGAGTGTCGCAGCCGACTCAAAATAACGCAGTGACAATTCTTTCACAAAGAACTCCCTGAAGGACCTCTGCATATTGGCTTGGCTCTCCAAGATTGCAAGAATCTCAAACTCCAACGTACCACATAAGCACAACTAGTCTCTCTTCTTTTAGCAGCAGTAGCTTTGCCCCTGCATCACTGAACCACGTGTGACCTCCTCCCCCTTGAGCCATCCTTAGTCATCTGCCACCAGTGAGGAGCAGTTTCTTTGCTCTCCGAATGACCACACCCACCAGTGACAATAAACCAAGCTGACTGCTCTCTGGACCACCTGATTGGCTGACCCAGTCCCTTTGAGAAGAAAAAAAGAAGAGAAAGAAAATCTGGATCATTCTAGGGACGAGTGAGGACACACTGGTGTCAAAGGCTGAGGACAAACGGAGTGATGGACGGATACAATGATGGCTAGAAGAGCAAATAAGGACATGAAGGTGGATGCAAAAACACTTAACTAGAGAAGGTTTCCAAGAGGAAGAAACAGGCCTGACTCTCATAAAGGTAAGTTGCTTGTTCTAAGTTCCCAGTGGTAACTGTCCCAGTGTGACATGAATCATGATCGTGAGTCATTTGTTCCTTCTTATATATTTTCTATGGTTTGTTCAGGAAGTGTCTCAGGAAATGTGTTTCAAATGGTTTGGGGATGTTTCTTGGTTACTTGTCTGACAGAGTGTGGTAAATATGTAATATATATATATATTACATATTTACCACACTCTATATGTATATATGTAATATATGTATATGCCTTTGACAATGTGAGATAAAGCCGTTTACTTGGAGGGTCGCTCGGAAGAAATACATTTACGTGTGACTTCCTAAACATTGCAGTTCAGTTCAGTTTCCAGGAACATCTTTCAATTAAAAAAATAATATCACATGAACAAAATAATTACGCCTGGAAATGTTCGGACACTTTGCAAATATGTACTGTGCTCTGCCCCATGGTGGTCTGAGATTAACACTTCCCCATCTTAAGTTCAGGGGTGCTGAAGTGGCAGCCAGATTGATGGTGCGGCTTTAGAGTCCTTGTTTCTAATCTCTTTATCGCCACAAAGACCACCCTGACAACCTGCCACGGTCCAGAGCTGGTACATTTCCCCTATGCGTGTGTTTCTGTGTGATGACGAGCTGCTGATTCAGCAAGCCGTGCTCCTGGGATTACGTGGTGGAGGAGGAGGATGGTGATGGTGGGCTGCACCCATCCCACAGAAGACTGCCAGAACATAGCCAGCTAAGCAGGGTCTATAGCCGAGAACCCTTTCAGACAATTTGCAGATTATCGTGGTTTTACAGCAGCAGCTAACTCAAATCAGTGCATTGTCCAGATCATACTCCCTGGAGAAGACTCCAACAATAAAAGAGATGCTAGTTAATGAGGTACTTAGCTCTGTGCTACTTAGCATGGTGCTGCTGAACACAAACACCTGGTGTTAACCCTGGATAAATGAAGACATGCACCAACTAAAGAGTTGAAACTTTAAACAACAAGATAACAAAACACAACAACACTACAGCAATTTCTGATGTGCTCAAACGACTTGTGCTTGGTGCCCTCATTGTGAGAAAGCTTGCGGTGATACATGCACCCACATGAAGCTGAACACCTCAAGACCACCACAAGGTCCCTTAACCCTTGACCGTGGCGTCCCTGGGGCCAGAGTCAGGCCAGATGGTGCAGGAAGAGGAAGCTCTCCACCTCACCATGACTATCCAGGTCAATGAGTTCAGCTCAGATAACCAGAGATCAATGAAGGGGGGAAACAGGGCGGCGCGGACGCCTTTAATGGGTTATCAATAACGGTGACTGGTCTTAATGGGCGGTCGATGGCGTGGACTAGGTTCTAATGGGAATCAATGGATTGTTTTCAGCAGAGGGCTGATTCGTCCGCAGACAGACAACTCTGAAGGTTGATTGAGTCCGGATATGAGGGCTGGTCAGCGGCTATATGAGGGCTGGTCAGCGGCTATATGAGGGCTGGTCAGCGGCTATATGAGGGCTGGTCAGCGGCTATATGAGGGCTGGTCAGCGGCTATATGAGGGGCTGGTCAGCGGCTATATGAGGGCTGGTCAGCGGCTATATGAGGGCTGGTCAGCGGCTATATGAGGGCTGGTCAGCGGCTACTTAACATGCTGCGCTCCCTCTCAGCCCCTCCCCCGTGGTTCTGAGGTGATCACCATGGGAACAGATAAGCCAAGTGTTAATCGCACCATAGTTTACTCCATTAGTCTGATTAAAGACACGCCTCACACCTGTGGAGGGGAACCGGACACAGTATAGACCCTCTGATAGGTGGTCCAGTTACACTTCATATAGGGACACAGTTTCTTGTGTGAAGGCACTACAGTGGGAGACTTGTTTATGGTCACGGCAGGATTTATGAGTTTCCACAAAAAGCAATAAAGTACCTTCTTTGAAATCGATTCTGCAAAGGTTGAAACAATCGCTAACTCACGCCAGGACGGGTTCCAATCGGCCAGTTTGGGGATTCCACTTATTGGTCTTGGAGGCCTGCAGTTTCCTGTGCGCAGATCCACTAGCGATCAAGTGTTATTGTAAAATCAATGCTGGATTTAAGGTACACTTACAATGTACAACAAGCAGGGTGTGCTGGAATGAGCCATCGGAAGACAGGCAAAATAGACGACCAAGAGCTGGAAATCAATCCAGAGACGGTGAAACAGCCATTTTGATTGCTTACTCCATTTAGTCGTTGTTTTGTTTTGTTTCTTTTCAAAATTAGAGACAAAGTCTGTATCCAATTCACCATACATGTTTGGAGGGTTAATTAATGGTGACATTATTTTAGAGAGAGATTGAGATTGATTTAGTTTGTTTTTACTGCTAGGACTTGGGTGGTAGAACTGATTATTAAAAGAAATGAATCTAACAGGGAATAGACCCGCCTGTGTATTAGTGTGATCTTGTTGGCCTCAGGTGAACAACATCAAGTTAGCGCAGCACCGACAGATTGTGGCCACCAGGGGGTGCAACAGAAGCATGACATCGGAATGCTTTCCAATAGCCACAGAAGTAAAAGACAAGACTGGGTCATTACTTTGACATAAAAGGGTTGTTGACTGCGAAACTATCCGTGTTCTCGGAAACGTACAACAGTTTAGTAAAATATTTAGCCAAGCGATGTCGATCTTCTGGATAAAGCGTTTTCTGGTACAAGATCCCTGGTTAACGGCCACGGGGACAACATCAACCTTTCTATGCAGTTCAACTTTGGTTACAAAGCCATCAATAGATGGCAAGTTGGGGAATATGTTGTCCATGTTGTGTTGTTTATATGGTGGGGGTTAAGTGTGTGTGTTAACACACAGCTGGTTCGCCTCACTTTAATAACGAAACAATGCAGTGACCTCCACTCTGACCCGTGACGACGTCACAGATGTAACCCATACGGTCCCAGTGTCTCCAGGGAGACTTTTATCAGTTTATAGCCATTTATCTGGGAGGAGAGGGACAGCGATAGGTCAAGATCGGCTGCCATCTATTCCTGGTGTTTCTAAGACCCAACGCTGGAGTGGATGATGCTGTTGTGGAGCTGCGTCTAAAGTAATTAGGGATGTGCAGAATGTGTTAAAGAACCGCCGACTTGTTCATGGGCCAGACTAATTGAGTGTAGTGTTGGTCAAGCAGTGACGACATTTTAAAAGTATGCTTCGATTGCCTGTGGTAACCAGAGCTTATTATGTCGTTTGGCTTCAAAATGGACGCAGGCTTTGGAATACGTTTCAACGGCACCATTACAAGTTCTCTTCTTTAGTCTGCCAACCGTTCACTTTGGAAGTCGAGCCGTAAAACGTTATCCAGTTAATGTTTCGGCCGCTAAACCTCCTGCTCTGTACTTCCAACATCCATTTCTCTCTCCTTGGCTCCCCATTGCCTGGTGGCGGATATCATGTGGATGATATTTGTAACACTGAGCACTCACACTTCACTGTCCATCCGTTAACACCACAGGTCTCTGATGCAACAGCAGAGGAATCTAGGCTCCGATATCACACTGAGGAGGTCAACCATGTAATGCACACACACACACACACACACACACACACACAACTGTTTTATGTTTACCCTTGATATTTTACATTTTCATGTTGTAGGCTAGGCCTATATTTCTTTATTTTTTCTCTATAGTGTCACTTGAAACTGTTATGTTAATTTTGCACTAAAGTTCATAAAATAGAGAAAATAGAAGTATACGAAAATAAGCTTCACCATGTGGTTATTTTCTATACAATGTAGACTATTTACATATTTAATTACCAGAAAACATGCTATATCATGATATATATATTGTCATCAAGACATTTAATGACCTATATGGGGATTATATAACATAATCGCCCAGCCCTGGCACACACACACAGAATCACCATGTAGTGGTAGAATGTGACATGTCTGGCCCTGATATAAGGAGTGACCTTCTGTCAAGACATCCTTACCGTACCCCTCGAACCTCCACATACCTTATATAATGGTACTAAAGGGTTAGTACGTCACTGTACCCCTCGAACCTCCACATACCTTATATAATGGTACTAAAGGGTTAGTACGTCACTGTACCCCTCGAACCTCCACATACCTTATATAATGGTACTAAAGGGTTAGTACGTCATTGTACCCCTCGAACCTCCACATACCTTATATAATGGTACTAAAGGGTTAGTACGTCATTGTACCCCTCGAACCTCCACATACCTTATATAATGGTACTAAAGGGTTAGCACGTCACTGTACCCCTCGAACCTCCACATACCTTA
>OMNS01080026.1:0-12861 GCA_900303225.1 Laemonema laureysi
TCCTCCTCCTCTTCCTCCTCCTCCACCTCCTCTTTGGCTTTCTGCCTCTCCAGCCTCTTTCTATCCTGATGCATTTTGTCCTCCTCGTCCTTCCTCCCCGTACCGCCTTCTTCCCGCTCCTGTCGGTCTCTAGCTCCGTTGTCCCCGGCGCGTCTCTCCTCCTGCTCTGGGGCTGCTTTGTCCCTCTGTATCTGGCTCTGCTGGTCCTCAGGCTGGGCACCGCTGGGTTTGAGCGGAGGCTTCGCGGAGCGGTTGGGCACAGACGGGCTGCTGGGGTCCACATCCTTGGCCTGGCCGTTCTGGCCGGGCTTGGGGTCGGCAGACACGCGCACAGAGGGCTTCTTGGTACGGTCGATCTGAGCCAAGAACACAAGTTGTGCACGCGCACATGCACACGCACACACAAGATATTATACAGATGTAACATACAAACATCTCCAATCTGCATCCCGTTTAGACAACAGAACCACATAAAAGGTCATTATATACTGTAGCTCATGATATGCCTTCATATGGAGACGATACGTATGGTCTAACATGATGTTGATGTGTTGATGTGAGTGGATGTTTGCCAGCCCTCACATGTACGTTCAGGCAAGCGTTCAGCATGCTTACCTGGGGGACGACCTTGGAGGCGGAGACAGGAGGGGTGGTTGTAGCCCCTAGGGGTCCTTTCTTGGCCAGGTCTAGCACAGGGTTTTGGGAGGAGCTGACGGGGGAGTCGACGGTGTCTGGCAGCTTGTCCGGAATGACGTGGGAGTCGGGGATGGCCTGCACGGCAGGAGCTACTCCGTTGACTTGTGGAGGGGGCGGAGTGACCTGGGCTTCAGGGACGGGTGTGGGCTCCGGTGGAGGCGGAGCCTGGGGCTTTGGCTCCTCTAGGGATGGGTAGCTGAAGTTCACTGTTCAAAACAAAACAGACAGGCTTGTGGTGAACGGGCTGAGGAACGGAAGCCCATTCAACCGAATGGTGCGCGCTTGTTGCGCATGGATACTCACACTGAGGGAGCATATTGATGATGTCCTGTCTAGGGGGCCGGACTTTAGCGTAGGTGGTGTACATTGGGTAGAACAGTAGCCAGTTCTCGTAGCCCCCCTCCAGGACCATTGGCTCGCTGCGAAGGATAGTGATGCTATCCCACTGGGAAACGACCACACACACACACACACACATGAATCAAGGCTGGGGGGGGGAGCTAAAAATATCAGCACCAAAAATCAGTATCAAAGTGTCATGTCATAATATAACGCCTGAAATATCACTCAGGTTACGCACACGTGGTAAAAAAGGCTCGTAGAGCCTTCGGACGTTACCTTGTAGAGGGCGTCCTTGAGGCTTTGCAGAGTGGTTCCCAGTCTGAGGTCGGGGACGGAGCTAAACCAGTCCAGTAGCACAATGTAGTCCACGAAGCCCCGCTGCTTCCACTGCTCTATGGACGCCGTGGGAAGCTTGGCCTCGATCTGGTTCACAGTGATTCTGAAACACAAACACAGGTCCACTAAATCGGCCGCAGGAGACCCGGGCCACACGACAGCCCCTTTCATGAGCCAAGTGTCACTGGGCCACTGTCTGTTATTCAATCTTTCATGGTTTCCATTGCGGTTGTGCCATCATGTGCCCATCTTCATACTTCCAATGCGAGTGACAGCATTAGTTCACATGCGTTTCACGTCCTGAAACCAAAGTATCACCTACGGAGAGTGAAATGCTAATATGATGCTAATGCTAATATAAATGATAATTTTGCGTGTTTGTCCCTGGCGGTCTTACCCTGGGGTCACGGCCTCTTCGGGCACGCTTATGCACATCTGAGATGGGACCTGAATATGGGACTCCTCAAAGTCCTTGTGGCTACGGGCGTCCATGACAATAAGTGTGATTGCCTGGTCCTTCATCATGTGGAAAAGTTTCTCCGCCGTAATGCCCCCTGCAGGTGGTCCCGGCACTGTTAGGAGGATATATTAGTTAATATATACTTAACATATATATTATAATATATATATTTGAATGATTATTATGACAACCAGTGGGTGAAGTTAAAGGGGTAAATCTAACAATCATAAAATTTACATGGAAGGATTTGTATTCCTTTCAAATTTGGCAGCAGTACCTTTAGAAAGTGCATTTTTCAGTTCATTTTGCTCTCCTTTGACCTAAAACACAGAAATAAAATAATTAATTTTGGCTTATCGATTTTCAACTGAGCACATTTCCAAATTGTGTTTTCTCGACACATTACAAACGGTTATATTTAGCGTTTCAGAACGGAGGACGATGAAAGAGGAACAACTGATCTCTACCTTTTTGTTGTTCACCGAGGATCCTTTGGGAGAACCTCTGCCAGCTTTCTCCTCTTTCTTCGCCTTCACCTCTTGTCTCTCCTTCTCCTCAAGCTTTTTTCGAACTTCAACTTCTTCATACCTGTTTGCAAAAAACAAATGAAAGCAGTCATTTCTGATCAGTAAATGAGATATATAAACAAACACTATACCTCTGGATAGTATACAAATAAACAAACCTGAGTTTAAGGCTTTCTGCAAGCTTTTCAGCTTCCTCTATGGCTTTTTTAAAGCTGGACGGGCCAAGCAAGGCCAGAAAGTAATCCTTTCAAGGTAGGAATGAAGACAGTCATTTTCAATATAGTAACAATCAACGCTCAATGAAAGTGCTGGATCACTAACCCTAACCCACTTCTTCCCAACATTGAAATAAAAGCCATATTGCCATTGTGTATTGTACAAGTTTAGCATACCTGCTGCTGCTTAAAGTCTGGCCTTTTTTTGAGGAGATCATACAAGGTTAGATATTTCATGTACAGGACGTAGGCCCTCTCTTCATCTCTGTCCAGGCGACCCTCCTCTGCTGCTTTAAAAATCTTGCAGGCACTTTGAACATAACTGGTGGTACAGTGAGAAAATACACACAACTTGCATTAGAGGATGGTTATTGGAGGCTATTACATGTATATCAACTCCAGCATTGTTCTGTTCCAATATATCACAACATGGCCCGAGACTAGCAACTCTAACTCCGTGTTACTTGTTTATTTACTTGTTTGTTGTTTTTCGATCTGTAAATGTGTTTCCAAAATACCTTCTGGTGTTCGTCTTGTCGGGCTTTATTTCCGCCTTTTTGTTGAGGTCACCCAGAGATGTAGAGAGATACAACTCTTTCACCCCGGTGGACACTGCTGGCATCTTTGTGTATAGTCACGGCGTTCCGAGCAAGCACACAGTCGGTCACATGCTATTCACATAGCTACAAAACAGATCGTGTCAAACGGTCAATAAAACAACCAGATTGAAAGACATTGGGAGTTACCCAAAGAGCATATTGTAAATGAAACTAATGTGAAACTAACGCGTACACATTGCTAGATGCGTCACACATCGGCGTGGAAAGCAATGCCACTCTCATTGCTAGATTATTGTCCTTACCGTCAATGTTAACCATACAATAGATTGTGAAATGGTCAAAACGTATACTTTGGCGTGACGATCAGTATAAAAGGGGCAAGAGTAGTGGTGTTACATCCGATGCGGGAATCATTACATGTTGATATACCAAGAGTTAGCTTGGTTTGACCAAAACCATGTCAACACAACCATCTGTATACACATCACTAGCAGGCCTTCAACACTTCCCACTAGACACGAGGATTCTTACTGTGCTGCCAACGCACTGCAGCGCGTATATAAGATACGATAAACAGTATGCTATTATATAGCTTGGTAAATTAGCTTCCGATATCCACCATAGACTAAGTTGTTAGCTTACGTGAGGTTAGCCCATATTAGCTACTCAGCTAAAGCTAGGTCAACACACGCTTAAACTCGAAGACATGTCATGTATTGATGTAGGCAAAATACACATACAGAAGAAAATGCATTAAATATTAAAAATGAGTTGGCAATACCTCTTCCTGGCTTGGTCGGTACTTGTTTAGTTACTTTTTTGACAGCTGACTCCTGATTCCAAGGCTTCCGGGAACCAATGAAAAAACGCATCAGTCAACGACGTCATCGCAGTGTCACTGGATTGTTTTGTACCTTTCGTTTATGTAAACACTCGTTTCATAATACGGCGGTTTGAGATCATAGTGTGGAATTTATATACATATTATAATGTACATAAATATAGAAAGAAATGGTAGTAGTATCTGGAAATACGGAGCAGAGTCGTCTATTGGGTATTGATTGTAAGGTGTGGCATCCTAGGTTATTTGACTTGATAAAATGAACGTCAATAATTGTTCCTTGGGGATTTAAAATAATTTAAGAGATATTGCAATATATCATTACAATAGAAGCCTAAATAGGTAATCAGAGATTATATCCTACTTCTCAGAGTCTCTCCACACTTAGTTCATTCATATAGCATATCTTAACAAGATAGCAACTATTATAAAATTCTCCCATACTACTAGCCACTGGAACCCAGGAATCTCCACCAACAGTATGGTACACTGTGGTTTAGGATGCCTAGTCCCAGTCCCCTGGCATTCTTCAGCTGGGACACTCTATCCTTTTGCCAATGCCTCAGAAGCCTCGTTCTCATCACCCCATACACGTAACAAATGGTGACATCACCAGACCAATCCGGGGCTACAGAGGTTCCTCCATAGCCAATGCCAGGACTGCCCAGGACTGGGGCAGTGGGGAGAGTGGGTTCCTTCCCTGGGACTGATTACATCCTCAACAAGGTGACCTTCCCCATATAGTGGATCCAGTCTGGTTGGGAATCGAGTCTGGCTCTCCACACCTCTACACCTATGGGAAGCTGTGCTTGTGCTTTGTTTGGCCCTTAATTAAAAGTTCTTGATGGTCAATTAGGTACATTTGCTGAATCTCTGAATCTACCGAAACTATAAATGGCACTTTGACATTATAATCAGTTGAGTCAAAGTAGTAACTAATGTTGTTTTTACTATTGATATTGTAGTATGTAGGTGGAAATGTGAAGTTATAAGTTGTATAAGTAGAAGCGATAGTAGAGTGAGAGAGGAAAATAACTAAGTGCGTGGCGGGGAAGTAAGTCCGGGACATCTGTATCCAGGTCCCGGCCAGACCCGCACATCACAGGAGAGATCCAGCTAGGGGTTCGGAAAGTTAAAAGAACCGTAGCTCGGGAAACAGCCCCCCGTAACGAGAAGCAACCATCGACAGGTCGACCGATCCGTATATAAGGTTATTGATATACCAGGTCCATCTAGGCAGTTGAGCTAGACGCCGGTCTCCCTACCGAGAAGCAGCCTAACCATCCGACCCGCCTCCGGTCGAAAGGGGCAGAAGAGGTCACTAGCAGTGCGAGGAGATCCCTCGGTAGGGTATCTTGTTTAAAACCAGGCGAGATATCAAATAATTTCTATAGGATCTGCCTCACTCGTACGACAATATTATATTTTATATACATTTTCTTGCAGAGATTTCTTTCTCTGTAGTGTGGGCAATGAACTAAACTAACAATGAAATGTATCTTGTAATCTCGAGAAACCTTATTATTGTGATAAATGCAAGATAAATGTAAAGAGATCAATTGAGATGTTCAGGGTTCTTAAGAATGAATTTATTACAATGTATATTTGCAAATATTCAACAGTTATTATTATTCAGACATTCCATATGTTGTATTAATATTTTATTTTAACAAAAGCATTGTGGGGTGTGTGTGGTTGGTGGCTGGTTTAAGCAGCCTCACCTGGCCCGATCCAGGCAGATTAGGCTCTGGGGCTGGGCGAGGCTGCACACCTGTGGTGCATTGGGGAATCAAGGCACACATAATAAGCCAGCTATTGTTGTGGATAAAACAACCAATGTAACAACAACGAAACAAAAAGGAGGAGTCAAGGAGGCAAAGTAGAACGTCTTTTATTATAATTGCTACAGGTATAATAAAAGGAGGGTGGTCAGCTCATAGCATATCTTAACAAGATAGTAACTATATTTTATTAAAATTCATTAAAATTCACATATTCATTAAAAGATTCTCCCATACTATCAACCACACACACTCAAGAGAGCGCTGACATGTCAGCAGGCAACACGGGTCAGCAGGTAACACGTTTGTCAGGGTCCACTGCCACAAGCATCAAAACAGAAGCCGTGATGAAACAGTAGTGACTTTGATGCCATGTGATCTACACTTAAACTTCCATTAAAGAGAAGCCGTTCTGCAATTACTCTTAAACTTGCTTTCATCAGTGACAACGTGGAGGCTACCAAAGATTGGCAGAGCTCAATGGTCCCATTGTCTTCTGTTTCATTTCCCATTGCAGACATATCTTTTTTCAGTAGCCCTGCTGTTTGTGTGATTAGACTTGCAAATGTTTTTTGTCATTGATTTGTGTTTTTTTAGAAGGATCAAAAGCTATATAAGCTCCTTTACATAGATTCTGAGAACAATTCCCAATATTTCCATGATAATATGCTTCAACATGATATTTCCTGATAAGTAGGCCTAAAAAAGAAGATTTTGGCACTTCAACAATCTTACTACTGACAAATGAGGTCTGTCCTGGGGAATAAGGGGAATCAGTCCCTGACTCAGATGTAAAATGAATGTTTTGAATTTTATTAGATATTTTTTTATCTGAATGATTTATAAAACGGTTGGAGCACATGAACATAACTGACTCCATTTCTTTGACTCCATAATATCCCAAATTGGTTTATTTTCAACAGCCAAATAATTGCTCCTCTAACGATATTTGTATGTTGAATAATAAGGTGAGCTTATCATCTTTTCCAGTGTATTCAGGTTCTGTTGGTCCATCATCAGCGTCACACTGTGGTTCTATGAATATTACCCAAGTCATTCTGAACACAATGCACAGCAAATATCCAGGAATGCGAAAACGCCAGGTGCTGCTTGATCTTTTGTCCGGGTCTGAAAAGAGATTTGAAAGCTGACATACGTAGCTTTTCCCCTCATCATCCTATTCCTTTCCCTGCTGTATTGACTCATTCATTCATTGTTGTTTTTTTTGTTTGTTTTTAATCATTATCCACTGCAAACATCATAGTTAGCACTGGACAGCATTATAGTGTAGGCCCAATACACCCAGGCAATAGAATATGCAATACCAATGTTTGTTGTATCAAAATCGTATCACCAGCACCATGGCTTTGTCCCACAGAGTCCTGTTAATTTTTAGTAGCAATACTCTTTCATACACTTGGTATGCAGGCCAAAGAAAACATGTGCAGCTCAGGGAACATGCAAATAACATAAGAAACAATAACAGATTTGAGTTATTTCACTCTTAGGCATAATATTCATCTCATATGTTGCATTAAATAGGCCACACATTAGGATTATAACTCAGCTGTGGGTGTGAGACCATTATGTTCATCAAGTATTTTACCAGCAATTTCAGTTAATGCACCTATATATTCACATTTTCACATTGATCTTCACATTTAATAATAACTAAATTGATGATAACTAACGCAGGTTCTTGGGTTGGTTCTTGAGAATATATAAAAGTTTTTTATCTCAGGTCATTCAAGTGTAAATATTAAAATTAGACAAATCTGCTCCTCCATAATACTATAATAGTAGGCCTACATATATAAATATATATAAAATATGTATGTTTTTTAAAAGTACATTAAATACATATATTAAATGAAAATGCTATGTAGGCCTATACTTGTTGTTTCTACATTTATTTACAATAGGCCTACAGAAGCTAGAATGTTTTTTTTTTTTTAAAGAACAAGATAAAAGCATGGAGCATAATGAGTTAGAGAATTTTGTTTAATGGGTTATATGCGTCACCTATTGAGGGCGTGTGCTTTAGTATAAAACTCCACATCACCACCAACAAACATCGTCGCTGCAGACGATTACTGTCAGTTTTGTTTGTGGACAGAACTCGCTCATCTGAACAATGGAGGCAGAAGAATACAATCGCAGAGGTAGAATTCAGTTTAATTCCAATGCATTTGACATCTTTATCCCTTTATCCCTACTGTACCGTTGCACTCTAGAAAAGAGTATTTTGTTTAAGTGACAACGTTTGCAACGTTTGTTTGCATTGTTATGTTTTTTTCCAAACAGCGAAAGAGTTGGTGGACTACATCACGGAGTACCTGGGCTCCATTAAAGACAGAAAGGTGATTCCAGACGTAAAGCCGGGGTACATGAGGGAGCTGCTTCCCGACTGTGCGCCTTCCGAGTCGGAGAACTGGGAAACTATCTTCAAGGACATTGAGAGAATCATCATGCCAGGGGTTAGCACATTTCAGTATAAGTTCCAGTCGCCCACCGCTAATTAATTGAGCTGCTCACTCTATGCAATGTGAATTGACTGGAGTACGTTTGTTTTTCCTTTGTTTGCTATCTCTCAGGTGGTTCATTGGCAGAGTCCTCACATGCATGCTTACTACCCAAGTCTGACCTCCTGGCCCTCTATGCTGGGGGATATGCTAGCTGACGCCATCAACTGTATAGGATTCACCTGGGTATGCAGCGTAACTTTTTTTCATAGGCTATTGGGTTTCTATTTGTCTCGATTTATTTCTCAATTATTTATTTAGCACCATTCAAGATATGAAATAAATACAACAAATATATTACCCAACATTACTTTGGGTATTTATTTTTAAACAGCTGAAAAAATATAGTTTTCTTGAAATTGGTGGTAATCACCAGGAGTCTCAATGATGTGAGTTCTATTTGAGAGTTAGTCAAAGCCGTTGATCATCTGCATTTGGCAATACTACTATAATCAACAAATATAATGCAACAAAACTGAACATTGTTGACTACTCTGAATATCAGAGAGTGCGGGGTGCATACAGTAGGCCTACATACCACTGGCGAGCAGTGACTTTACGCGAGGCATGCTGATGTAGTATTAGTATCTCCGCTGTAATATAATAATGTGATGTGTAATTACGGAGTTGGTGTGACGATCTACGGGTGCGTGAAACGGTAGTATTCAAGGAAATGTGTAACTTGCTTCGTTACTAGGGGGCGTTATTGCACTGTCTCGTGTGATTAAAAACCTGAGGGGAATTCAGCTTTTCTCCCAACACGTATTCAGCGCTTTGAGCACTATGCTGACAGTATCTATTTGTCTTATACAATTTACAAATAACTTGAGCTTGTATTCATTATTTATACAATGTGTGTGGTTGTTATATATTGTTTTTGTACAGGCCTCAAGTCCTGCATGCACAGAACTGGAAATGAATGTGATGGATTGGCTCTGCAAAGCCCTTGGGCTGCCCTCCTTCTTCCTCCACTATCATCCTGACAGTGTAGGAGGGGGCATAATACAGGTAGGACACAGCACATTAACACACCACATACATATAGGGTGTTGTGGATGGACTCCCTAGGCATTAAGACATTACACTTAGCAGCTCTTTGTAACTTGCTACTTTAAAAAGGCTAAGTTGTCTGAAGAGAGATGCATTGGCCTTATTCACCTAGTGCGCCATCTTGGTTCTGAACATCTTTAGAACCAAGATGGCCGCTAGGTAAACAAGGCCCATTGACTGACTACCTTTCGGTCCCTCCCGTTTTGGCGTGTTCAGAGCACGGTGAGTGAGAGCACCTTGGTGGCTCTGCTTGCTGCCAGGAAAGACAGACTCCTACAACTTCAGACTGAACTGGATCAGCATGTGGATGATTCAGTGCTCAACTCAAGACTAGTGGCGTATGCTTCTGACCAGGCCAGTACTAACTAACTGTATTATGTTTGATAGTAGTAGTAACTTTCGGAGTATGAATGGCTATATCTGATGTGATGCTGTGTCTCCGCAGGCCCACTCGTCAGTTGAGAAGGCAGGGCTGATCGCTCTGGTGAAGATTCGATTTTTGCCCACTGATGAGCATTTTTCTCTGAGAGGGGATACACTGAAAGAAGCCATTCAAGAAGATCGGAGACTGGGATTAGTCCCCTTTCTGGTAGGTACTCGATGTCTGGGAGGCCTGTTAAATCCATTTTAAGTTGATAAAGGACAACTACATTTGCATAATATTTTTTTTCTGTTGAACAGGTATGTGCCACATTGGGAACTACTGGAGTTTGTGCCTTTGACAACCTTCATGAATTGGGGCCAGTGTGTAAGTTCTCATTTATATAGTATGTATTTATCTATATTTCCTTTTTTTATTATCTACAAGACAACAAGTAAATATCCCCATACAACACAAACAAAGCCCACAACTAGACACATATTTGTTTAATATACAGCCTCAACACATATAAACAATAAATAGATGAATTGTGTGGTGATATTACATTGTTGCTCCACTAAGGTTTAACTAAATGCAATACTAACAGCATATGCATCTCCATGTTGTGTATGGTATGGTGTGTTGTGTTGTGTCACAGGTGCTGAGGAGGGCCTGTGGCTCCATGTGGATGCTGCGTATGCTGCCTCAGCCTACTTCTGTCCTGAGCTACGCTGGTCCCTGAAAGGCATTGAGTTTGCAAACTCCTTTGTTTTCAACCCGTCCAAGTGGATGATGGTTCACTTCGACTGCACAGCCTTCTGGTGAGTTAAAAAAATTATAATAACCTCACTATTTCTTGCCTACCTGAAATCTATGAATTCACATAAAAAGGATTGCTTATTGTCGGTGTCCTGGTTGATGTAGGGTGAGGGACAAATACAAGCTTCAGCAGACCTTCAGTGTTGATCCAGTGTACCTCCAACATGAGCACTCCCAGGCAGCCACTGACTTCATGGTATGATCCTTGTCGTGTCTCCCGATCAGTTTCAGAATTCGGCCATTTTGTTTTTTCTTCTTGTCGAACTGCGTTGCCTTCTGTTTTGGTTCAGCACTGGCAGATTCCACTCAGCCGGCGCTTCCGTGCTCTCAAGCTGTGGTTCGTCATGCGTTCCTTCGGAGTGAAGAACCTTCAAGCTCACATCAGACATGTAAATGGTTTAAAAAATAAAATTAAAGCTAGGTGAAAACCATGGCGAAGAGGAACAAACTTTTGTGTAAAGGAAGTAAACAAATGGAAACAATGTTTTGAAGGTTTGGATGTTGAATCTATACGTTCCTCTGGATTCAGGGTATCGAGATGGCGAAGCTGCTAGAATGTCAAATAAAGAAGGATCCTAACTTTGAAATTCCTGCTAAGAGGCACCTTGGCCTGGTTGTCTTCTCTCTGACGGTATTTAAGTGTTTTTAAAGGGATTATATTTAGATTTTAACGTCCCTGTTCTAGTTGTTTCAAAATCGAATAACTAATGTAGCTTGCAATATATTGCATGCATTAATATAGCCATTCATTGAATAAATGCAGAAAGCCTTGTGGAGTGAAATAAAGTTTTCATTCTTTTCAGGGAGGAAACGCTTTGACTCAGGAGCTGTTACGGAGACTCACAGCCTCTTGCGCCATGTATCTCATCCCTGCAGACGTCAACAGCAAGCGCATCATCCGATTCACTGTGACCTCCCAGTTCACCACAGCAGCTGACATCCTCAAGGACTGGGCCAACATCTCCAAAACAGCTTCTGTTCTCTTGGCGGAGGTGAATCCTTCTCCTAGCGGTACAGTGGATCCACAAGCTGCAGAGGATGAGGTAATGGGTGTTCTTTCAAGAGCCAACAGTGCAAAGACCACGGAGACAAGGTCTGAGGAGACCAAGGGTCTGAGGAGACCGACAGGGTCTGAGGAGACCGACAAAGTCCAGGTTGAGTTGTGGATAGACAAGGCATGGAGCACACCCAGGAGACCCATGCGGTCTCTGAGCTGCAGCAGTGAGCCTCTACCTTGCATGTACATCGGGCCTCGGTCTAGGTATGACTTTGAACCAACGCCTGGTCCTACAGACCCAATAGTTGTTCCTCCTATGATGGATACCAAGCCAAGGCCCCTGCATCCATCTGCAGGTGCAAATCAGCTGTGTAACATTTCAGAGATGCCCCAAGATCTTCTGGGTAAACGGGTCCAAAAAAAGCTGACCAAGTTTTACAGTGTGCCCAGTTTCTGTAATCCGTGCAGCAGGTACCAGCTGGGTTGTCCACTGAGTGTTCAAGTCAACCCAAAGCTCTTGTCCTCCACCTGCAAAGGACCGGGCTGCATGTGTTCCCACTCAGTAACTAATGCAGCTTCCTCTACTGCACCCCTGGATGCTACCACCATACAGGACCTGCTGTAATGACACGCAACTTCCATCTGTACTTCAAAATGCATACGCTTTATTAAATCTGATTGTCAAGCAGCACATATTTACAGTAATACATGTTTTAGACAAAGACTACACAAACCAAGTCTATTATTGCAATTGATTTGTTTTTTTAATCATCATTTGCAAACAGAACGCTATTCATAGGGCCATTTGAATGTATCACATAATGTTTTAGAAATAAAAAAACGTATTTGATGTTGATTCCTTTACTGTTCTTAACATGTAGTGCACACGTTTTGCAGTGTTTACCACTATGAACGTTCAGAGCCTGATCCTTCCCCGGAATACGTTTGAGTATGTCTTGAGTCATGGGAACATAGTCCTTACTGATCTCCAGGTTGTACAGAGTGTCTCTGATGATCCCAGGGTTGAAGCCCTCGTCTACGTGCGTCTAAGTCAGGGGTCGGCAACCCAAAATGTTGACAGAGCCATATTGGACCAAAAAACTAACCTGGCTGGAGCCGCAAAAAATTAAAAGCCTTATATAAGCCATATAATGAAGGCAACACATATTTATTCTACACATTTTTACAGCATTGGAAAACGTTAAGAATGTTTGTGTCATGTTTGTCCTCCTACAGAAACCATATTAAAACAAAAAATATATTTTTCCCCCCCGTCTTTTTCCATTTTCATACATTTTTGAAAAAGCTCCAGGGAGCCACTAGGGCGGCGCTAAAGAGCCGCATGCGGCTCTAG
>OMNS01080031.1:0-10930 GCA_900303225.1 Laemonema laureysi
GACATGGACCCATCTGGAGAGAAGGATACCCACTGCTCCTGGCTGTCTCTGGAGGAAGGACATCAAGGATGGGATAAATGTAGAGGCCACATTTCTCCAGACATCCTCCCTGTGTGTGTGTGTGTGTGGTGATGATGCTTAAGAGGAGTGTGTCCCACGGCTGTTATCTGAAGGGCAGTAAAGAAAGAATACTTGTTTGTGTCACTGTTTATTTAGCTGTCCTGATGAGCTGTCACTCAAACATCCTGACATTTGTATGCTAGTCTAACACACGTATGTTCAAATGACGTGTTGGGATGGCCTCCACCGAGGAGGGTGCAGCGCACAAATTGGTATTTTTAATTATAAATATTATTTTGCCTCCTTTTCCGTATGTGTCTACATTAAAACAGAGCACACACACACACACGCACACGCACACGCACACGCACACACACACTACTGCATGACATTGACTCATTTAAAACAAGCTATCAACCCAAGTACACCAGACCAGTAGTGTGTCCCTTATCACTGCTCACCACCTGTCTCTCTCTCTCTCTCTGTCTGTCTCCCCTCAGGATTCCCACAGACGTGGATCCTGTGACTGTGTTCGCGTCCTTGTCCCCAGAGGGAGTGCTGATCATCGAGGCGCGGCAGAGTCCTCCCTACTACCTCTTCAGCAACGAGGGCATCGCCGAGGGGAACGTCATGCAGGAGACCGAAGCCCCCGGGCTCCAGGAGCCAGCTATGCTGTAGCAGGAAGGGTGGTGTTCCAGTGGGGAAATGTAGTACAACACACTTCTACAGATTGGTGGAGTCTCTTTTGTGTCTGATATGTGATTTCTCTCTGGCCAAGACCCAAGCGGGGAACCTGCGTAGGTCTATATAGAGTTACACACCCCTGGTCTACTGTACCTTACAGACGCATGGAGGTCATTTTGAGTTCACATTAATGTTTGATATTTCTATGTAAGGGTGGACAACTGAAGGATCAGCATCTGGTGTTCATACGTGTGAAATACAGGTGGACTTGTTCAACATGTATGACCATGATGGTGTTATATATGTGTACTGTTCCAAATGGAAATGAATATGAAAATGTAACAAAACAAACAACAATATCCTTCACATATATGTTGATAAATTACATATCAACATACATGTGAGCCATCCAAACGATTGATCTAGTTTTGAGAAAACATAATGTCTGTATTTGACCTAAAGGTAATGTTTGTATAAAGTTATTAGACCTACTAAACTAATCCACATCCTACTGGATAATCAGCCTGTAAAGAACAGCTTTTTGATTTAGTTTTCTGTTGGTTGATCAAATAAACATCACTGACTGACTGCTGTGCTGCTGTTGTCTACTGAAGGGTTGATGACATCAACACAGAACAATGCTGGGAATACTTTGTCAACTCAATACATTTTCTCCCAACGTAAACTATTTTGTTTGTGTTTGTGTTTTGAGGTACAATTTATCTTGAAATACTTTTTGCAGTGTTAATAAATGGTATACCAAAACATATGGGCCCATAATATTATCAGAACTGATCACTCATCATCGGACACTTGCTCACACAAACCTATAATATAGGAATGCTGTAATATATGAAGATCATTCTCACAATGATCTGGAATAGCACAGCAATGCGTTTCCCCCCCAGTGTGTTCTTCCAAAAAACAATATTATATTTATGGAGTAATTATTACACTGCATGAATATGCTAGCGCTGCTTCAGACACAGGCGAGGTCAGAACGAAGATAATGAACCATTTCAGTTTTATTCCTTCTCACAAGAATGGAAGCTACATAATTATGAATGTGTGCTTACTGAAAGCCTCCTCCTAGTGGTGGGATGGGGTAGCGGCAGGCCTCTCCAGGCTCTCTGCTGGCTGGGTCTCCAGCAGAGCGTTCCCAGCCACCTCCTGGTGGTCGGATGGGGTAGCGGCAGGCCTCTCCAGGCTCTCTGCTGGCTGGGTCTCCAGCAGAGCGTTCCCAGCC
Organism: Laemonema laureysi; assembly: GCA_900303225.1. Classification (NCBI taxonomy): domain Eukaryota; kingdom Metazoa; phylum Chordata; class Actinopteri; order Gadiformes; family Moridae; genus Laemonema; species Laemonema laureysi. The sequence goes on from OMNS01080031.1 coordinate 1,991, forward strand.
TCCTCCTGGTGGTCGGATGGGGTAGCGGCAGGCCTCTCCAGGCTCTCTGCTGGCTGGGTCTCCAGCAGAGCGTTCCCAGCCTCCTCCTGGTGGTGGGATGGGGTAGCGGCAGGCCTCTCCAGGCTCTCTGCTGGCTGGGTCTCCAGCAGAGCGTTCCCAGCCTCCTCCTGGTGGTGGGATGGGGTAGCGGCAGGCCTCTCCAGGCTCTCTGTGCTTTCTTCAGGTGCTTCGTGGTGGTCAATCGGTTTTGGAAGGTTCTCTGGCCTTTCCCCAACACCAGCTGCTGAAGAGTGGGATTGTTCAGCTACTTCACCTCGGGCCTCCTCTGGTTCTTCCTGTTCTCTTCCCTCGTCATGCTGCAGAGGTCCACCCATGGTGCTGCCAGCATGAACCTCTACACCGGCTACAGACGCTTCCCCATGGTCAGTCGCCTCTCTGAGGGTCACAGGGGCTGCACTCCTTGGGTCCTCTGGAGCTGTGGGTGCAGCTTCTAGTGAAGCGGCACTATCTTCTGGATGTTCCTTACCCTGCCTGAGCTCTATGACTTCCCTCGCTACCTGTTTTTACCATGATAGCAATATTTCAATGATTAGTTCATGGATTGGGCTTCAAAACCAGGCCAGTCCTCGATAATGAAGCCCAGGCGTGTGCGTATATGTTGTATGTATTTGGAGTATATATTTATATATTTTCTTTCTGACCTGAACTGGAATGACGATATCGGCAGGAGCAGTGAGTTCAGTCAGTGGAGCCTCGACATACAGGATGCCATCACCACAAAGTGTTGATGTGATTTTAGAAAGATCGACACCTATTGGCAGCCTGGAAGTAACAAGGTAACATCATGAACCACTCTAGATATACTTGTTATTATATTATGTTATATTGCATACCTGTATTTCCTTGTAAAACACCTCGCTATGAATCCATGATCATCTGACCTTTCCTTGTGTTTACCTTGGGATGAAGATAAAATAATTCAGCAAACAAAAATAGAACAGAAACACTAACTTAGCTGCCTTACTGCAATATTTATGTGAAGGTTTTGCGTCTTTGAGAATGTAGCGGAGTAAACAGTGTTTATTGGATCTGTGATTCCTATGTCTAAGAAACCCAGAACAACAATAAGTCATTAATGGCCATGAAATGCTTGAATGCTGGAAGGTCTGTGTACCTCTGATCTCCAGGGCCTCGCCTGGCGTGCTGATGGAGATCTCCGATGGGGCGAAGTGAGCCACATCCAGCACTACTCTCCATTTGTACTGCTGCTCCTCGCCCAGTCCAGGGGGACGGCCATACTGAGACCCTGCATGCAGGGGGACAGGAGAAGACGTGCATTCTGGCCAGGGACGTCCAGAAGACCACCCTCTCTGGAGCAGGTCTGTCCCCCACCACAGGTCCCCAGGGTCTTGGATGAGAGGCTGGCCAAGGTCCTTGAACAGCCAGTAAGGCCTCCACCATTTCCTCAAGGGGTACCAGATGGTCTTGTCCTTGCCATCATCCCGACCATCCGACTCTGCTGCGACCTGGTCAGCCATGGTTCTTGAGAAGTTCTTCTCCAAAGGCAAAAGGAAATGAAATGAACAAGAATTGAATGAACAAAATGGAAACACATTCAAAAGTATAGTTAGCATTAAAAGTCATCTACACTTAAAGGGTGTCGTGTCTGGAGTGATGAACAGAGACAGAGACTCTTTATATACACCTCCTGTCTAATCTAGATTTATGAAGCCTTCTGACCCCATGGGGTGATGGGTGTGGAGGGCCCTGGAGGAAGAAGGAAGCAGCATTAGGTGTATTTTTAACTTTTACTGGGATGATGGCAAATAGTTGCCAGTTGACTGAGGCGCTAGAGACGTGATTTATCTGATGATTTATCAGCGGTAACATCAGCAGAGCAGGCAGCATGAGGCCTGTTCTCCCCATTGGTCTTCTTCTGTCATGTCATCGTGAGGCACTGCCCACTACTGCCGACAAATATCACAATAATACAACTGCTGTTGCTCTGGCAGCCTCCAGAGGTCTGTTGAGACCGGAAGTGAATTCACATTCGGTCCCAAGGGAACGGAAGTCAAACAATTAAACGCACTTGTGTAGGAGGGCGACAGGAGTTCCTGGATGATGTTCATTTAAAGTTACGAAAGATAAGAACGTTTTAGCTTTGGTGAAAAAACAAACCGCAGTTTAATAGCCTACTTCACAGCGATGCCAGATTAAAAAGCTAAAGAAAAACAAATGGTCCAAGTGCCGTAGAAACCCAGCGGCAGGTTGTCTTTAATGGCTCATCAGGTGTCACTGAACCCGCACCGCTTCATGGAAACAAAACGTTTTGTGGGTCCAGAAGCGCTGAAGGACGAGCGACTGGTTCGCACTGCGAGTCACCACGCAGCGTGTGGACCGACCCGAGGGCGACTCTTCTCGGACAAGTACACCCGCAGAGAGATGCAGCTGAGCCGCCCCTGGTCGGCCCACTGCCCGGGCCCCTCCCCGGGCCCCTGGAGACCCCCTGCCCGGCCCCTCCCGGGCCCCTGGAGACCAGACGAAGCTGTCGGAGTGCCCGTCTGTCCGGACCCCAAAAGACTGGAGTCGGGCGGACAGTGTTTTCAAGAGGTAGGCCAATGGTTTTATCTTTGTGGTGCAGCCTGTTTTATACAGTCTATGCCAAGTCATACATTGATCAAAACCTGGCGTGTGTGCGCTTGACTTTAAGTATTGTAGACATTTGTAGAAATACTAAACTAAATACATTTATTCGACGTACGTTTATTGGAAGTGAACACAGGGAGTATATCGACCAGCCTGCCTTGCGTCCACCTGCAGTTAACTAAACGAACGATCAATTACTGAATGTGAAGAAAACATGTTGACACGTTAACCCATCATCTGAAGGTCTCCACAGTCTGCTTGATGTGCTTTAAACCCTCATCCTCTGCAGTGATGATGGACCCACTCCACCCTCGACCACATTATTATCGTTATTAATATTATTATAGACTATTATTATGATGATACCCATTTCCTCATTTAGTTGTTTTGTTGCAAGTCCAGCGACCACACTTGAAGTAGGGCTGAACGATATCGTGAACAACCATATCGCGGTTATTTTGACACATATTACCATTACGATATGATTCACTTGATTCAATTAATGGGAATGATACATTTTCACTGAAAAAACGATTCAACCCATGATGGGATTCCATTTAGCAGTTTGGATAATATTTGTATGACTTGTTCAGCACTAGTTGAAAGCAGCTGCTGTTACAGTTTAGTGAGGTGTGGCAGTAAAACGGCTTCTTTCCCTTTTTGTTCCTCATGTCGGAGTTTTCCGACCCCTCCAACCTGCCTGGAAGCCAGGAGGCCAGCGTGTGCCTTGGGACGCATCTGGACCAAAGTGAGTCTGGTCACAAATCTGGAAAATGATTACATATAGATTTTCTTTTCTTCTTCATTTTCTACAGCAAAGAACCACATTGATGTGACGTCCGCACAACTGCTTTAAAACCTCTCCGTGCGGCCAGTCCTTCGGGAAAAACATTTCACTGCTCTTTGTGGAGGGAAGAAATATTTTGTAGAAAGTACTACAATTGTTTGCTTGCTGCTGCTGCTTGTGTGTGTGTGTGTGTGTGTGTGTGTGTGTGTGTGTGTGTGTGTGTGTGTGTGTGTGTGTGTGTGTAACTGCTGAATTATTCATGCTGTTGTTCATACAGGGAAAGGTTGTGGTATTCACTGTGCTGTGTGTCTCTCTGAGTGAGTCCTTACAGGGGATGTGATCCAGGGCCCCGGTGGTTTTAGACCAAATTGCTTCCCAGATTCCAGGTTTTCAATCAGTTCCCAGATTGCAGGTTCAGGGCTGTACCTCTTCTCAAGTATAGTGTGGTTGTATTGGTTGTTCCTGTGTCTCGGCTGTATGCTGGTGTGTGTTTGGTTCACTACTCTGATCTTATCTTATATTACTGCACGCTACGGTCCAGTGTGCAGACCCCTGAAGGATGTCCCACAGTCATTAAGACCTCTGGTTGCAGACAACAAACCAGCCTCATAAACCTGTCGCTGCATGATGATGGCTTTCTCTACATGTTTCCATTTTATTTAATAATTATTTTCTGAATTTTCTCTTTATGTAAAGTGATTCAATTCGACCAACAAGACACAAACATAATTGTCCATCAGTCCATCCTCTCGCCTAACGATCTGGAACAGGCCGGGTTCTCCCCTCGCAACAGCTACAGTCACACAGTGTTCACCCAGTCTCTGATTGTAACAGCTACAGTCACACAGTGTTCACCCAGTCTCTGATTGTAACAGCTACAGTCACACAGTGTTCACCCAGTCTCTGAACTGCAGTACACATGTGGATGTATTGGGATTCATTGTAATATAATAATATAATTGCCAGTAAGTGAAAAGCATGAATGCATTTGAATTGTGGCCCAAGCAACTTGCCGTATATAATTACTGTCAAGTCAATGCCTCACCTATCAAAAAACGGTCAATTCCTTTTGTTGCCTGGCAACAGGCTGCCACCCAAGGGTGCTGTGTTCTGTGTATTCTGTTAAAACACTCTGGGTGTCCCCATCCAGTGGTACGAGGGAGCAGGTGTCTGCTTGTTCTTGTTCATGTTTACTGTCTGCCCAGACGACTGGCGTTGGCCGTGAAGCAGGGGAGGTGCTGCTTTGATCTCCTCCAGAAGGAGGAGCAGGAGCAGCGAGAGGAAGAGGAGGAGGAGGAGCAGGGAGCCGGTCCGACTCGGACGACGACGCAGGGTGAGGAAGGCTCAGCCTCTACAGTGAGGCTGTAGGCTTATAGACCACAAGACAAGCCATCACCAAATACTGTGATATAAGCACCCCTAACCAACGGTGCTGTGATGTGTTACAGTGTGTATGTAGTACCTGTGTGTGTGTGTGTGTGTGTGTAACTGGTCCACTCACAGCGGTCGAGGGCCCAGGCATCGCGACCTTTCACCCCTGTCCATCGCTCTCTGACCTCAGCGCTGATCAGTGAGGTTATATTTCATACTACCCTCAACCTTCACATGCAGAGTACTTATTAAGCCCAAGGGACATTTGTTATTTCTCTGCTCAAAATAGGACATTCTAATAACAATGGAGAATAGAAATAATAATAATAATAATAATAATAATAATAAATAAATATATAAGTAAAAATGAATAAGTGCCATTTGAGACTAACTGGGCTCAACAAATCCAGTTGACTATCGTTCTCTACTCGTGCGTTTGTTTGGAGCCCTTCGGCTGTTCAGTTCCACGTCTGGTCTCCATACTGCTGCTGCAGTCTTCTTCACACGTGTTTTTGCTTCAAATGGATCTTTGGTTTAGATCAAATATTTACTCAAACGTTTCAGATTTTCCGATGTAAAAAACAACCTGGTTTTGGATGAGAGAAGGTTGGAGCTCCTACCAGTCACTCTGCCTCCCTTACAGACACAGACAAACATGCCAACATCACAGAACACATATGAACACAACAAACAAACTCACGCTGACATTTCCAATGAAATGCATCTGAGAATGACAAACATTTAGTCTGCTTCCCTGTGAGGAAGACCCTTTGATGCTGGAAAGAGAAATGGTCTACAGGTGAGATATAGGTATACCTGACATGGTGCGAACATACTCTGAAAGGCGTGTGAGAGTGTGAGAACTATGGGTTTTCAGACAGATTGATTGCCAATCATATCTCTGACATCTTGACAATTCTCAAAACGATCATTTATTAACAAAACAGAAAGTGGCGATGTATGCACTTCTAGGGACCAATAGTTGATGGAAACAGTTTAGTCTACATCAGATGACACCCCTATCTCGACGTGTTGTTTTTCTATTGTTATCTGACAAAGTTGTTCCCTTCACAATAAAGGTCCCGTTTCCTTGTGGACAATTACCTCTTACCTTGGTAGCTGACCAATGCTAATCTAACAAAGAGCTTTGTTAGTAACGAGAAGAGGTTGGTGTTGGAGGTACTGAGCGAGAGGAACACAGCCGGGGGCCACCGTGTCTGATGGACTGTGTCTCCAAAACCCAAGCTGTGTCTCCAGAACCCAAGCTGTGTCTTAAAGCTCCTTCTGCCCAACTGACGTTGTTTAGTTGCTGCTCTGTGTGAGTGTTGAGTGATGTGATTAATGATCCGTATCACAGCCCTGGGAGCTACAGATGACTCTTGATGTGGTTCAGGGGTCCTTGGAGAAATAAGGCCAACGTATCCAAAACAACACGCAGTGGCGAGCCAGCAACTGATGAAATTCGTTGGAGGAAAAACAACAACTAATGTTCGCTAATGAAACAAAAAACAAATTCTGCCGTCTCTCAAAGTGCCAGCTTGGACCACTCGTCACTGACTGACAGTAATCTGCAATAGAAGGCTACAGGTATAGGTATAAGGCTACATGTGATTCGGACAGAACATATTCCTGCATTTCGTCGAATTGAAAATGTGAAAAGTAATGAATTAAATGAAAGTTTTTGAGACGTTCATACAGCCTTGAGAGAAGGCTGTATGAACGCCTGTCAGCATGAGGGGTTGGGTCTTGTTGACCTTTGACCTCTCCATGTGTCCTTGCAGCGAGGCTGTGTACCTCCAGCTGTGCTGCCTGGCCTGGCTGCTGGAGGCACTGAGACCTGACCACTCGGGCCAGGTCGGCCCCATCACCTCCTGCTGGGACCCCAAGTAAGTCCAGGGTCAAAGGTTGTAGCAGTCACACATATAATATAAAACATGTTACCTTAATTCAGTAGGATTAGATGCCCCCGTCCAATGGGCACGAGGGGTCACTGAATGGTTTGATGAGTATAAAAATGATCATCATATGAATCATATGCTGGCCTTCGCAGTCACCAGATCTCAACACAATTGAACACCTTTGGGAGATTTTGGACCGACGCGTTAGACAGCGCTCTCCACCACCGTCATCAAAACACCAACTGAGGGAATATCTTGTGTAAGAACGGTGTTCCATCCTCCAGTAGAGTCCTGAGACTTGTAGAGTCAAGGAGCATGGAGCTGTTCTGGGGACGTGGGGCCCAACACCTTACTAACACACTTTATGTTGGCTTTTCCTTTCGTTTATCACACGTCTGTATGTTACTGTCATTATTCATGTTACTATGAAGATAGTAATGTATTCATCGTACAATACAGTATGTATGGAGTGAGGAGGATGGACTGTATGTATGTCTCAGTGCCTCCTCCATCAGCCTGTGTGTGTTGCTGAGTAGAGGTACAGTTTGATGGACTCTAAAGTCTCTAAGTCTCTCAAATGAGAGAAAAGAGATTGCGATCCTCCATCTTGGAGCTCTCAAGGTATTAAGCGCTCCTGATATTGGCCCATCCTAGCGCCCGCAGAGGAAGATAAATAGTAATTACAGGCTGAGGTAGCTGTGTGTACACCTGAAGATACCTGCTTCAGAGTTATGTCCTCCTTTGTGGACTTCATTAGGTGAGGCTCTCTTCCACTTTACTCCTCAGGGTGTCCTTTTAGTTTCACTTTCCACTTCTTCTCCACCGTTACCGTCTGTCTCGCTCTTCTTTTTCTTCTGCTGGTGTTTTTCCATGTTATTATTCTGTGTCCAAGATGGCAATAAAAGGTATTTGGAACAAAGTGATTTTAAAGCTGTGCTTCTTGAGGTGTCAGCAGAGGCGAGTGGAGACGACAAATGACTTCATAAAGTTAAGACGAGGAACACCACAGGCCACGCGCTAGTCCTGAATTATTAACACCAGGGAGGTCCGGTTGAAGGATGGTTTCTGTTCCATCCCTCAGGGGTGATCCCCTCTTGATATAAAGCACATTTTCCCCAGAAAGGATTTGAGCTGTGAGGTGTTGCATGGCCCCAGGGGGCAGCCTGTGGTAGTGGAAGGTTCTGTTGTTCTCTTGTTCTGTTGAGGTTCTGTTGTTCTATTGAGGTTCTGTTGTTCTTTTGAGGTTATGTTGATAAAACGTCTGGGCTACGGTTGGTCGATATCCATGTTTTAAAAAACGTTAAAACCTCTCCCCAAAACATTGCGGTTTACGGTTCAACCGTCCAAAAATAGGAATTTAAAAAAGCAACTGCAGCGAGAGTCTCTTCTAACGTCTGCTGTTACGGCTGCTACCCTCTCTTCTGCCACAGGGGGGAAGCATTCCTCTGCAAATCACTTTTTCTCAAGATAATAGATAATAGAAAATACATCTTTATTCATATTTTATTATATTACATTTATCATTTATCATGTACAAAATATAAAACACAAAACTTACAGCAAAATGTGCATATGTTCAAAATTATGTATGTACACAAAAAGTATCTGAAAAATGTGAACGTGTACAAACGAATGTATGCATGTACATGAATACAATGTGCATCTAGAAGTACATTAGGTATCCATAGATATACAATACACAACTATGCGGTGGTTCATGTACATGCTGTGCGTCCTCAGAGACCCCGGGCGGGCGAGGACTCCCCCCAGGGATGTGCTGAGAGCGAGAGCTGTCGAGACCAAGTGGGAAGAGTTTGTCTCAGCGTCCGAGGTACACCCACCCACACCACCCACATACCCACTCCAACCACACTGACCACACTCACCAAACAGACCACACCCACCACATAGACCACACCCACTCCACCCACATGACCACACTAACCATACCCACCACACAGACGGAGCCGAGATGCTCTCCTGGCGGTGGTCTGCTGGGGTCTTAGCAGGATGACTTATCTCTAGGTCTTAGCAGGAGGACTTATCTCTAGGTCTTAGCAGGAGGACTTAACTCTAGGTCTTAGCAGGATGACTTATCTCTATGTCTTAGCAGGATGACTTATCTCTAGATCTTAGCAAGAGGACCTATCTCTAGGTCTTAGCAGGAGGACTTAACTCTAGGTCTTAGCAGGATGACTTATCTCTAGGTCTTAGCAGGAGGACTTATCTCTAGATCTT
>OMNS01080036.1:0-10253 GCA_900303225.1 Laemonema laureysi
AGGTAGTGACGAGAACGAGAAGCAGAGATGTTCTCAATGTCTGCCACGCAACCCCTCCCCCCTGTATACTATAAAGACAAGTTTCCCCCACATCAAAGCTGTATGCAAAACCATACAAGAGGTAAGGATAGTCACCTGGTTTGGTCAGGGTAGCTGTATAGGCCTGTGGTATCCCACTGTTCTATCGTATTTGGTGGACTCAGTCCCCATATTTCAGAGCAATTGCTGTGCACAGAGAAAAAAACAACAAAACAAAAACAAAAGATGATAAACATGGGACATGGATATTTCAGAAATATCAGTATGGGAAATGTAAACAACTAAAAAGGCCTCTTTTATTAGAGTGTAATGAAAGAAAAAGACAAACGACAATAAGAGAAGCCTTTTGACAAATGCAAGTAAAGAAACAAACAAAAAAAACTAAACAATGGAATCCACTCAAACACAATGACACTGTTGGTGACACAAAAGAAATGACACTCGTAAACAATTGTGGTATTGTACTGAACACCAAAAACTTTTTTTCTTCTCTACAGCAGTTTATATCTGAGACAGTGGACCTTTTTCTGGTGACATTCAAAACAAACACCGAAGACACAATGGGACAGAGAGGAGGAGGGCGGAGAGGAGGACATTTCCAGTTTCAGACATTCTCAAAAAACATTGATTGAACATGTTCAGTAAAATTATAAAACATGGAATGGAGAACAAAGAGTAGTTTGCTTCTGAAGGACAGGACATGGACAGGACCGTGTTATGCTGGGCCTCACACTGGGGGGCCCCCCGAGTGGGGGTGTCATCCACACTTGGGAGTAATCGCCGTGTTCTGGGTTCCTAGTAATGACTATGACCAATGTGCATGTCCACCAGCCAATGTGGCACAAAAACACAATCTCCATCATGATCCAATAGGATGTATATTACTGACGACGGGTGAAGACATCAGCCACATCGTGCCACTAATCTAGCTAAGGGCAACAACTCTCTCTACCCACATCATGCCACCATCCAGCTAAGGGCAACAACTCTCTCTCTACCCAGTCATCTCCATCGCCACTGCAATATACACTCACAGCCAAGCCATACAGTTAAAAAATAAAAAAGACAAGCAATTATCTCCCTCGCCACAAGCTAGCCGGTGTATTTAAATAACTTAAACACGGGAGTTTAGTGTAGTTCTCAGGCGATAAGAACAAGCTATCTGGAGACATCCAACCCTCTGACGTGGTACTCGGCGGCGCATCGGGGAAGTGCATCAGGTGACACGCCGTTCCCAGGGAACAGGAGTCTGGGCCACCAAGGCTGGCTGGCTGATAAAGACAACATCCTCTTTTCCCCCCCCCCTTGTCATGTCTCCCTTCTGGGAGAGCAACCGCCGTGAGCCCTTATACTGCCGTAACCGGAAATAAAACCCAAAACAATGTCACACCTACAGCATTCCTCGGATTTCAGGTGTTACTTAATTGCAATTTTCCATCTGGGAACACAACCCTGAACAAACATCTCCTCGTTAGTGCTGGACACCAGGGATTCAAGCAAGGAATTATTAGGACTCAAAATAACACTTTAGCCCTCATTCTAAATGTGTTGTGATCTTGCAGATACGCTATGCATGTGGGCAGCTTGTACACTTTGTCAGCAGTACTTGAATACCACATGTCAAAAAAAGGTCATACCTGGGGATGGTGACACACTTGGTGTTGCAGTTCTGTGTGGTGATGGCTTTCTCCAGCTCGTCCAGCTGGCCTGTCTTCTTCAGCTTCTTCACCAGGCTTTTCACCGCCTTCTCACACCACTTCTCCTCCTGTCCGTTCTGCTCACCCCCGCCTGCTCCTCCAGGGCCGCTGGCGGACTTCTTCCAGCCCAGCAGCCTCTTGACCACAGGAGGGGTGAATGGCAAGATGGAGGACATCCTGGTGGGGCAAACCGAGGGTCTCCAGACGGCCTAACAACCAGTCACACGCAGAGGCAGAGGGGACCTGGAGGCACAGTTTGGGCCCTTGCTCTGGTGTGGCCCCTCTACTGACCCAGGAGGGATGGGGCTAAGGCCAGGGCAAACAGGATGTGGGCAGAAGATCTAGACACCTAGACAGAAAGTGGTGCAAATAACAACATTCAACAATAAACACTGTAAACATTGTCTGGCTAATCCCATAGACTGCTTTCCACAGCGCTATGCAACATTAACATGACTGACAGAAATTATATGAATATACAAAATATAATTATTCCTCGAAAAGAAAAAGAAAACATTCGGTGACGTGCATAGGCAGATGGTAAAGCTGAGGTTAGCCTGTCACCAATTACGTTCAACATGTCGCTAGCCAGCTAAACCTGCAAACTTGTCAGCAAAACAGGGTGTGACAGAACGCGTTGCAAATCATAGAAAGCAACACGATCTGAGGCTGGTCATCCATGCTTACTGACGCTAAATAACCGAAAGAATCAGCACCAATCTGATTGATTGAATATAAAACATGAGATGTATTCTAAAATGTCCATATAGCTAACATCCACTAGCTTGCCTGCACAGCCTCCAGGCCGGCTGCTAACTCTGAGGGGGCCTTGCTCCTCAGTCCCATCACAACAATAACTTCACTAGCGTGTGCCAAGTTGCTAACGCAAACAAGGTATTGCTATTAGATTCCCCAAGCACAATCTAGTTTTTAAAAACACGCATGCATGTTGTAGGTGTTGTAGCCGATGTGCACAGGCTATCTTATCTAACTAGGCCAGCTAACATTAGCATCACCAAGCTAGTTATCAGAATCCTTTTGTTGTGATCTGTGGAAAACAATCAACCCCCGTTACTTTGCTAAATAATATTAGCCAAATCGGACTTATGCAAATCGAATTAACGAAGCGTGTGTATATTTCTCAAACTGGTTGATTTTAATAATATATATAAAGATGTTGTTTGGAACTTTTACTGAAACAAACGCGCGTCACCGATGCGATTAGAAAACGAGTTAGCATCTTGCAGCGAACTATTGCTAACTGAAGTTAGCTAGTGAAGCTAGGTCGCTCCTTCACACAAAACAACACGTATCAAAGTCGATAAAACAACCCAAATCGTCGCAATAGTTACCCTTAAATTGACTTCACCGCGCTCCAGTTTTTAATAAAAGTGATGGACACTGCTTAGCACACCACTTGAGTGGCATAAAACTATCTTAAGTCCTTTTATAGCATCCACTAATTTTAACAAGGGGATTGTTGGCTTTTCTCAATGCTACTGGAGCTAGTTAGGCCAGTTAGATAGACCGGAAAAAAATACGCGAACATGCATGCTTGCTGTATACGCGTTTTAAGTCCCGCCTCTTCCCACTCTGATTGGACATATTTCAGAACAGCGATAACGGAGCGTGCAAACGATTGGTCCGATTGGCTCACGACTATTTCATTGTTCATTTGACAGCATGATTTGTTTTGTTATTGGGAAAATGATTTCAAACGTTTATGATTTTAAATAGAAAAAAACGCAGCCTTTTAATTTCCATCAACCCGTTAATCAATAAGGGCATTGACATTGATACAATTACATTACATATGATTAAATGACCTGTTATTTACGATATATTCTAACCACCTATCATACTCCCCCTTCCAATTAGTTTGTATTGAGTTCACCTGGTATCATTATAAAATGCTACAGCGTCAAGTATCGTTTTGTTCTATTTTGTCCGTGGCCATGGCAGTATATCTGCGTTGTTGTATACTGCTATGGCAATTATCAGCGCTCTTGCGAGGTGAGCAAACTGGTCATTCTATAAAAATAAAACAGTCATTTGTTTTAGTGGGTGTTGCCAGTGTTGCCATTGCCAGTTAAATAATGTAATTACTGAAAATGCATAACTGTTATTCTCTCTACTTCACTAATAGTGGTGTTACCTGGAAGCGCGCCTTTGAAGTGCAGCCTGGGCTCTAAACGCTGTGCTGACGGGTCAGAGTGTATTCGCTTCAGCCACGTGTGTGACGGAGAGGCCGACTGCGGGGACGGCTCGGATGAGAAGAACTGTGCAATCGGATGCAATAAAGGTAGCCCTATTTAATGTATTTATTTAAGTCTACTCATTATCGTTCTGATAATGATTATGGTGCCTGGTATAATGGGTAGTAATGGTAATTCATTTGGGAAGATTTTCTTGGATTTTTGTACCCATAACTAATCCACTATATTACGACTACAAACTTGATACAAAACTACAGAAATTGCTGTCAAATTGTTTACCCAAACAGACCAGTTTCAGTGCGCCCACGGGAAGAAGTGCATCGACTTGGGGCAGGTGTGTGACGGCGTGCCCCAGTGTCAGGATCGCTCGGATGAACTGCAGTGTTCAGAGGCAGGGAATGGCTGCGCCCACCAATGCAGCGACAAGAGCCGCTGTCTGCCCAAGACCTTCTTGTGTGATGGGGAAAAGGACTGTGTGGACGGCAGTGACGAGAAAAACTGCGGTAGGACCTGCATGTGACTAACTGCCCTTTTTTTTCTCATGGTAACACTGAACCAGATTATGCCTATAGGCATCAACCGCATACAGACTAGGATACTTGATGACGTGATAATCACCCCTAAGTGGTCCAACATCAGTATGTTGTTTGTCTCGGCTGGTCCTGTTGTTTCTTGTGTTGTCATGCGTCTCTCTTTGTCATCCCTCAGTAGACAAGAAAGTGGAACAGAAGAAAAACGGAGCCACCACACCCACCTTGCCCTCTGGCCTTGAGAACCAGGCACATACTCCCAGCCGGCCTGCGCCCATCAAGTGTTTGTTGGGCGCCAAACCATGCCAGGACGGCACGGACTGTGTCCTCTACAGCCATGTCTGCGATGGGGAAATGGACTGCAAAGATGGTTCAGATGAGGATCAATGCACAACTGCTTGCCGAACAAGTAAAAGTAGCATGTTTTTAATTTGTGTTGTGTGGAATTCTGCTAAATACTGCCATCTAGCAACTTTGCTTTGCATCATTTTAGTCCAGGTTTCTGCTGAAAAAAACAAAACCTCCAGGTATTTCCCTACTAAACGGTTTGCAAAGATTTGGTGACTTTAAATTGACTCAAACCAGTTGATAGCTGTAACTCATCAATTTTTTTTCTTCATCAAGTGAACAGTATGTATCCAATTTTCAGTTTCTCAGGCAGTCACAATGTGACTCAATCATATGTTCACATGGCGCCCCCCTCAGGTCAGTTCCAGTGTGCCCATGGTAAAAAGTGCATCGAGAAGGACCAGGTGTGCGACGGCGTGCCGCAGTGCCAGGACCGCTCAGACGAGCTGGAGTGCTCCAAGCGCTCCGAGGGCTGCGTTCACCAGTGTGACGACAAGAGCCGCTGCCTGCCCAAGAGCTTCCTGTGTGACGGTGAACTGGACTGTCTAGATGGTGGCGACGAAGCGAACTGTGGTAAAAAAAAAAATCAGTTGGAATGAGTGAGGGAGGCAGGGGGTAACCTGACTGGGATACTGCTGGTTGGATTTTCCATAGATTTTCCATGACAGTCAGTGATGGCATCCAGTATGCAGCGTACAATAACCATTCGGCTACATGGTTTATAGTCTTATGTCTTCAAATGGGAGCAATGCATTTTTGTCTAATCTCTGCATATTATCCACAGTAATAGAAAATGACAGACAGACAAACAAACGAAAGATGCATCTTTTTAAGAGGATAAGCAGGAGTGCAGCCCCAGTGAGTTCAGGTGCGCCAGCGGCCAGTGCGTGTCGGAGAGCATGAGGTGTGATGGACACCCAGACTGCTGGGACCAATCGGACGAGAAGAGCTGCACCAAGCCGCCAGTCTGTGCTACCAAGCACCGCTGTCCCCAGAGCAAGGAGTGCCTCGTCCCAGAGTGGATGTGTGATGGGGACAAGGACTGCAAGGACGGCACCGACGAGAAGGTAAGGGTAACGCCTGTACAATTTCCGCCCATTGCTGAAAATGATATAGGGGACAGTTATAAAATGCACTTCTTACACATTGCAGTAGAGTGCCCTTCACTATATTGCCAATTGTGGCACAAATCCTTTCAAGCTGCCTGTGAGCTGTGGGCGTCATTGCATGTATATTTGACTACATTAAGAATTAAACTAAAGTCAAACTAAAATGTACATGTTCTAAAAGTATGCACATTGCAGTTGTTTGGATTCAGTCCCAACTGAACGTCTGATGGTCATCGCTTAAAAAAAAAAGAAGCATTCAAAGCAACAGAATACGGTGGGTAAAGTGAGGACTTCTCTTTGTAGGATTGTCCTGTTGCTCCATTGACATGTGGGGACTTCCAGTGGACCTGTAGCTCCAGGAACAGGTGTATCCCAAAGCCCTGGCACTGCGACGGCATGAAGGACTGTGACGACGGCAGCGACGAGATGGAATGTGAGTGGTGGAACAACCTTCTCCGTTCGACCACGGTTTCGAAAACCCAGAGCCTTTGTGCTGGGAGTCGTACGCCCCCAACCACTTGTCAAGGGATCAAACATGGGATGCATTTCTCAGACTACGGCATTCCTTTCCTTGTCACTTAATGCTCTTGTTTATTTAATACTTTGTCTTAGCTCTTATCTTATTATTAGTTGTCTCACTTTAGGTGGGCTGCAAGCTCATTGCACTTTTACCTTAGCACTAGTTATGCTATTAGCTACTTGTCTAGGCTTGTCTATGCTCTTATGATTTCTGGTAACTAGTTGTCTTGCCTACCGATGTTGAATGCACTTATTGTAAGTCGCTTTGGATAAAAGCGTCTGCCAAATGACTGTAATGTAATGTAATGTAATGAAAAGGAATAATGGGATTGATCAGGGCTTTTGCAGTGTGCAATTCGGTCGGAACTCATGGCGCGGGATGTTCTATGCATTTCCCTTGAATTACCCCTCAGTGACACACCATGGGCATTGGTTCCAATAACAAAATATTTCAAATGAGACTGCTTGTTTGCGATGAGAAGTGGATGTTTGCGATCCCAGTGCAGACGAGGAGCGTTCTCACTGTAACTATGTGCTCAGGTGGCGCTGCCGCCTGCCTTCCGCACCAGTTCCAGTGCGGCAGTCAGGAGTGTTTGGAGCCGGCCCAGGTGTGCAATGGGGTGACCAACTGTGCGGACATCTCAGACGAGGGCGGGGCCTGCCAGACCAGATGTACGGAACAAGACTCCGCCCGCTGTTCGCACATGTGCCACAGCACTCCACAAGGAACGGTGAGGAGTAAAGCTTCTGCCCATCTGTAATGGAAGTGCTCAACAAGGGCAAATGTCACAAGAACAAGAGACGATGATGATAAAAATGTGAATCCGATGCATTTGGAGGTAATAAACTAAAAAGGTAAAGCTAAACTAAAGGCATGTTTTATTTTTTAAATTGGATTTTGATGTACTTAGTTCTTCTGACCGAACGGGGAGAGGACCTCTGAAATGCTCCATGCTCAAACCATAACTCCTCCTTCCATCTGTTAGGGTTAGGGTTAATTGTGTTGTTCATTGCTTTTGTTTACATGGTTCTGGTTACATGTTCATAGCTTGTTTTTTTACATTTTCCCCACTCTTGTGTAGAAATGTCACTGCACCACGGGGTTCAAGCTGGCCGAGGATGGGGTCACCTGTGTTGATATTGACGAGTGTGCTGTTGACGCATGTGCAGACAGCCCTCTACGCATGTGTAGTCACTTGTGCATCAACACGGCAGGCTCCTTCCAGTGCCAATGTCACCCAGGCTACATCATGCAGGCTGATGGACGCCACTGCAAAATCACTGGTAATGGACACACTTTGCTTACTCAGTGCGAGGTGGTGGCTGGAGTACTGAATGGAGCATGCATTGAACTAGTCAAACTGTTTAAAAGCAAATTTAAAAGTAATTTAAAGGGCCAACATGTTGGATTTTTGCATACATAAATCGTTTTAAATTGCCACTTTATGAACAGGTTGTAATCTTAAAAAAATGAGACCTTTCTCTGTTGTGCAGAACAGCCTGTGAGTTTATTATATTAAAGCACCGATGATGGCAAAAATGTCCTTTCATAAGTTGTTCATTTGTACGTTTATTTATGATTATAACTAACATTAGATTGTGGTTGTCTCAACCTACAGAGCTCGTGCTCTGAATGCACAAGCTCGAGCAGACTGCAGTCGACTTACCGGCCAAACATCGCAATTGCACCATGCGGTCACCAGATGGCGTTAAAGACCGTGTGTTCTGATTGAAGGCAATTAACCAATATCCTGTGAAACATGAAAACTGCATGATTGTAAACACCGTGTGAGGTTTCCAAATGGTGCCCAAACACTGGATCATCCGTTTTATGGTGGTTTTGTGATGAAACACAACTTTGATGACAAAAACAACAAGGATAATAACTTCTGGTTGTAACTAGAGAAAATGAAGTTTGTTCTTCATGGTTTTGGGCCTCTAGATTGGAGAGCACAATATGGTTTGGACTGTTTGAATCAGTAGAGTAGAAGTAGTCTCAGCTTTGCTGTGATGTATAGTTTGTGTAGATAGCATGACGTGAAAAAGATTGCTATTGCTGTGCATGTGCGCAGTTATGAAATGCGCAACTCTTGTTGTTACATGCTCATTAATTCGTTTAAGGTTGGAATTGTGTTCAATTTAGCCAATGATGGTTAGACTAAAAGTTCAGAATCTCCAGGTGTCACATGACTGCTTTCTCACATGTTTAAATGCCATGACATCTTTGCTTTTGGGAGGTGGCCCGGCTACGGGTCCTCTCGGGAGGAAGTGGTTAACAATTGACTGGATTGCCATCAGTGAGAAATACAGCACTGTCATAAGACAATCTCTTCCATATGCGTTGCCTTGCGTCATTTCATCCACATTATCGGACTAGAACTGACTTTAGTCTTTGGTTGCTACTAAAGTTGAGTTTTGACAAACAGAAATTGGGCTGAGAAAGTCGTTTTTACCCTCATTCCCTGCAGGTGAGCCACTTCTGCTGTCGTCAGTCCAGACAGACCTCATCTTGTTTGGACTGCGTAGTGGTAGTCTAGACGTGCTGCCGTCCACAGCCAAGAAGGCCATCCTGTCCCTGGACTACGACTGGAGGGAGCAGAAGGTGTTTTGGGCCAGCCTGGACTCTGAGAGCATCCGGTGGTCCTCGCTGGATCAAAAGACGAAGGGCACCCTAATCAGAGGTCCTCGGACACACCCACACATAGCTGGAGGGTTTTGAACCAGGATCCCCTGGATTAGAAGACTGGCGCTATAACAAAGCTTAAAAACCCCTTGGGTCAGCTGTTATAGCTTTCTTCCTCTTCAAGTGAAATGCACACAATGTGCCAACGCTATACACTCAAGCAACACTCATACTGATAATTGGCCAGATGCAACTACATCCAAAAAGATTGGCCTTAATCGATACTCTCACAGTATTATGCATAGCGATGCCAATATAATCTGCATTTATCCATGGATATTTCATTTGTATTAACAACTCTTGACTGAATAATTCTGTCCATCAACAGCATCTGGCTGATCAGCATATGCTAGTGCAAGAACCATATCTGACCCGATTTGCCAAATACACAGGCGTGAGGGCAGATTCTGTTGCCGTGGACTGGCTCGGGAGGAACCTGTACTGGATTGATGGGGTCAAAAGTCAGATTGTTGCTGTGAGATTGAACACCGCGACTGCCAAGGCTCCAGACTACAGCGTTATCCTGGATGAAGACCTGGACCAGCCTCGATCTTTGGCACTGATGCCACAAAAGGGGTTTGTTTTGAGAAGTCTTGTTAGCGTTTCACAATGACTGACTGTTGTTACTGACAGTCTTCCATGCCAGTTTCATCTAAAATCCTTTTTCAAATATTTTTCCGACTGTCTTAATGTAGCCAATCCATTTTGGACACTTCCAAGATTGTATCTTTAAAACTGGAGGATGCTTTCAAATGCAACCCAAAACACTGGTGTTTATGGAAAATTGAGCTAAACTTTAGCACATGGTGCAAGAAAGGGCCCAAGACAGAAACTGTCTAGTCATGCAACGCCTCAATCTCCATTTTATGTTTACGAATGTATTATTTTCCTGACCCAGGATAATGTTCTGGACTGAGATTGGAAATGTAGCCAAGATCGAGCGGGCTGGGATGGATGGGTCTGAGAGGAGGGAGGTGGTCAACGCCAGTCTGGGCTGGCCTGGGGGTGTTGCGGTGGACTCCATGTGCAACAGAGTCTACTGGACTGATGAGAGGCTGAAGGCGATAGGATCTGCCAATCTGGACGGAGAGGACATCCAGGTGAAAAGCAAT
>OMNS01080041.1:0-19614 GCA_900303225.1 Laemonema laureysi
AAAAAAATGGTGAATCAAGAAGTATGTACCAAATTGTTATGATGTTAAGATAAGATGCAATATTCTATGTGTCTCTCACCGTCAGCATTATTGTTGTAGAGCCCACAGAGCCCCCTAGTGGTGGCCATGTGTTCAGCGGTCACGGTCAGGTAGACAGTGTTGTCCAAATCAAATTTCACCCTCACCCCGAGGCCACTCTCCACAAAAACAAAGTCCCCCAGCCAATGGACACTGACTCCTGAATTAGGAAAAATATGAACATATCTTGTCAGTGATTTCTTTGATTTTAAGAAGAAGCACGAAATTTCCAACTGCACATTTCCAACCATTTTGGAAGAATGGTTCTCCCTGGGCGACTAGGACGTTGTTGACGGTTAGATTCTGGTGGCGAATTGACACCAGGTCCAAACCCAGCATCAGCCGCAGAGCCTGCAATGCCACACATAATACACGTGTAGTTAGACCCACATTGTACCTATGCCGACTATTTCCGCAAAAGTATAATTTAGTCATGACTGTAGAAAGCCACAGAAATGTTGCAACCTTTAGCCCATTAAAAGTCACAGAAAAGTCGCTGGTCAATCACCAAGGAAAAGCTACAGGCAAAAGTGTGACCATTCACAGCATATAGCCAGCAAAAGCCATTGAGACATAGCCAGTGGCCGTCTGTGCTAACAGGTGTCCCAGCCAACAGCACTACTACAGTGGGTTCAGTAGTGCTGTAGCATGCCGTTAATGTGGAAATCACTTGCTCAACATGTTACATGTTATAGCTGTTACAGAAATGACCTGATGGAAAGTTTCAGTTGAAAAGCAACCTGATTATGGAAAAACATGTATCATTGTATATTGAATAGATTCCTATGCAAAAATGCAATTATTAATAATGAATTTTGGTCATGGACTTTTGTTCTTGGTAGATCTAATGGGCTAAACGTTTATGTGGCAGAGTAATACAAAGTTCAATTGAATGAAACAAATTATTTTTCAAATAAACAATAACAGTAAAAATATATGTATTTGACACATACTGTATTTACACATTACGTATATACACTGACAATCCATACATAGCAGGCCTACAGTACATCCTTTAACGTCAAGCTCCCTTCATTAAGTTGACGAGCACAACAGAGGAAGCCACAGCTTCCTATCGCTTAGACTATCGCATCTGTCCAGAGTCTGCTGTTGAGCACTTGGAGCTTGGCTTTCTCTTCCTTTCTTGAACTTCAACCATACCTGGAATCTTGTATAATTTATCTTTTGGTTTCTTAACTTAGTTTTGTTTATTCAAAAGTGCTGATCCTCCTTCAACTTTACTTCAACTTAACTTTACAGATTTTCAACCTTATCTCTATCTATCCACATCAGGGATATACGTAGTGTGAAAAATGCCTGCAGTTTTTGCCAATGTGTCTCTGGGGTGCTGCTCAGCACAGATGCAAAACCTTACCCACAACTCCATCATTTGACGGAGTTAATGACAGAGTTGGGGTAAGATAGCAGGTAAGATGACGCAAGACAAAAGTAGCAGGGAGATCTGGGAAAAGTTCCCCTTTAATGTTATGAATGTTTCCCTCGCCTTATTGCAGTCTCCTCTGCCATCGCAGACGGTGCTGATGTAGACGGTCCAGGTGCCGTCGGTGGAGGCGGCCAGCAGGTAGGTGCAGCTGGCCTGGAAGTGGAAGTGCTTGCGGTCGAAGGAGCGGTAGTGGGCCCCACCCCAGGTCATGCAGGTGGCTGAGCCCTGGGTGGCCCTTGCGCTGCCCAGCAGCCCCCCCCGCACCAACGGGGACGACTGAGAGTCTAGGAGACAAGGGATGAGAGCACAAAGGGGTGAGATTCACTGTCCCTGTGTGTCTTTTCAAACCTTTGGGATGTGATTGTATAGAAGGGCAGTATGTTTTGTATCCAGTATTTCTTCTTGGCAGATGTTTTATAAAATGCAATTTTTGTTTATTAAATAAATGAGAAAGCCCTGGGGCTTTCTATATTGAAATGTCTTTAATGGGAAACTATTGAGAATCTAAAAGCTATAACTGACCTAATTGAGAAGTCAAAAGATTATTAGTAAACCACTTGGGAATGCGTTGGACTTTGGCTGAAGCCCTGGAAATGAGGGTTGTAGGACGGTAAGATAATATACTTGAAGTTATGCCAAGATCTTTCTCACAGGCACCTAACAATGTAGACTGGTCTTTATCACCATATTGGTCCATAGGTTCCAAAAACCTTCTGATCAGCAGATTTTAATATCAGCACTGTAAGGATATGACATTGTTCGTCATATCATGGCAGCACAAACCTTGTTCATTTTACATTGTGGATTTTCCAAATATATATTTTGCAATAGGATTAGACAGCCATCAATGATCCATCAGTATGATATAGCTTAAGCCAGAGTCAAGGTGGTAGGATACAGACTTTAAAGACAATGTCCAGTTCAAAGGTGAAGATTGATTTAGAAAAGTGCCATTGATTTCCCACAGGCAGCAAAAGAAAATAAAAAAAACAGTTTGAAACACTTGGAGAAATCACTTGAATTCCCTTTAGCTTAGTTATCTACAGACAGCTTGTTGTGCAGCCTATCCTTGGATCCCAGTTATCCCTAGACCTGTTTAAACTACATACTCAATAATCATCTCCTCCAACTGGCCATCACCATTCCCAATACAGGTGAGTTACAAGTTACTTTCTATAATTTCTAATAATTCATATAATTCAAACACACTGAATAAACTTGGATGTATTTCCCCAGGATCTCTACAAACCCTAACCCTAACCCTAACCCTAACTAAGTATACATAGGATCAGGAGATAACAACCAGGAAATGCTTGGTGGCCATCTTTAACACTTATTCCTAAGGTAAGGTGAGTGTATTTTAATGCATGATGTCTCTATACTCTTAATATTATTGTAGTAATTTAAAAAATGAAGCCTCGTTTGCTTGTGTATTTGTCCATAATCTGATGTACAACGGCACGGTCCTGTGAAGGAGAGGCCCCTAGACGGTCCCTGGAATCCTGAAATCATATCTGATTTATCAGTAGGTCATGAAATATTGCTATTTTCATGACATACATTTTAAATTCAACAATGTAAAAATTATTTGATCTGTGATCTGTGAAATGTTTCTGCACCCCCACCCCTCCCCAAAATGGCTTAGTCCAAAAATGCGTAGAGATCGCTGCTCATAATTCACATGTTCCTGCACATTTTGGCTAGTGCCGTTAATATCCGTGGTTCGTTCATCTATATAATATAATTGAATTCACTTTTCCTCAAGCCTGCCTGGTTGTAAACATTGTAATATACACATCCAATATATTAAATTAAAGCTCCCGACCTACTGATTACAGTGGAGTGATTAAAAATGAACTAGGACAAGGTGGATTGCAGCCTACAAGCTTTATGTATTTTTACTGTTGTTAACATTTGTGATTTTTTACTTGGTAAACAAATCTTTAGGTTAAATGAACTTGGGGAACTTTGATGTTTCGATTTCTGCATAGATGTGAGTTAAGTCACAATTAGGTCATAAAAGCATAATTGTTGTAATGATATTAAGTTAATGTTATATTAAGCTGCAGTCTTATGCTAGGAGAGAGTAGTGAAGGTGAAACATAAAAACAAGTACAGCAGCAGTGGCAGCAGTGTGGGCTGATATGTCCCCAATATAATGTTTACAGTAAGTGAAATACATATGTTTTAATAATGACAGAAAAGAAATTTGTGCTACGCGCCATATCTTTAGGTCTGTATATGTGTGCATGTGTTTGTGTTTGTGTGTGTGTGTGTGTGTGTGTGTGTGTGTGTGTGTGTGTGTGTGTGTGTTCACTGACCAGGTAGGAGAGTGTAGGTACATGACAGGCAGGCCAGGTCGGAGGCGTTGCGCCAGCTCAGGGCCCAGGGGCTGTTACAGCACTGCTCCATGGGCATCAGGGATGAGTTGTGGAGACCAGGAAAGTCCTCACAACTCCACGTGGAGTAGCAGTGACCCCGCACCCCCACCCCTGGCACCAGAGGAGAAGGACAGGATGGTTTCTACTTGCTGCTGCTTCATCGTTTACGATGTTAAACGTTGAAAATGTAACCTGAATCCCATGATCCCTTTGCGCCACACATTATCTTGTCCAATACGAAGTCAATGGGGCTTGCTGTAAAGCTTGTGGTACGGTGTGGTACTTTACCCTGTGAACATCGAGGTCCTCCCCAGCCCTCACAGCAGCCTCGTACCGTCTTGTTCACCCTCTGGCTCTCCACCTCTGGAGGCCTAGAGGAGGAAGACACACACACAGAGGTCGCCATTAAATCCTTGCTTTGTTAAATGCTCTTTCATTACATCGTTTTGTGGTGTTAAGAACAATTCAGTTGCAATCTTTGACTGTATTTAGCTTCCTCTTGCAGAAGCCACGGTTTCTAGTCTAAACCACCAACAAAACACATTACACAGCTAGCATAGCTGGTCACAAGTAAAACTACCAGAAGCCCAGCATCTGTTTCAGTCTGTTCCTAAACGTTTGGGACTAATTGATTCAATCTTAAACTACATCAAGAAAAAATAAACACTGGCAATAGTAAGCCAGTTTATAATAACAACTAATGACATGTTAGACATGTATACTCAATGTATTTCTCAATGTTCAATGTTCTAAGACCATGAATTCCTACTGTGACCAGTTAAATAGTCCTGTAGCCAGCTGCAGGATGCTACCAAACCATTAGTTTCACAGTTTTTACGTCCCAACAGAACTCTGACCACCTCTCAGCCAAGCATTTCTGGACACTTGGCAGTGCTGAACAACCTATATTACATCCAAGCAAACACATTCCTTTTTACATGCACAAATGTTTCTCCTTCTGATTGCCATTACTTGGACAAGACATACCAGATCCTACATTGGTGGTCTTTGAACAGATTGTGAAAAAAGGGGAAATCCATATGAATGACATCTGTATCATAATCACACATACAGTATGTACAATGGAACCTACTTGAACAAGAAGCAGGAGGCCGTGGGTCCCTGCTGTTTGTAGTAGAGCGCGATGCCATCATCGCCGCCATGTTTGGCGCGCATGCGGTCAACATCCAGCCTCCACCCCTGGGTGTTGTACTGGTACACCTGGGAGCAGCCCGTCTCCAGCTGCAGGCGGGGTGACAGGACGCGCTCCACCCTCTCCACTACGCTGTGTTCGCACCAGTGGCTACAGTCAACCAAGCAATAAGGGAGAGGAAATCTGTGTTATTCTAATATATATGTATATATATATATCTGTGTTTAGAAATAGAATATTTTACTGGATGCACGCTCGCCAAGGTTCTGTCCACAAACACAATCAAACAACAAAAAAATACAACTACTGCATTTTTAAATGAAATGTAATTAAATGAAATATATTTGATTTGACTGGATTATTATCCAATTAAAAAAAGGAACCTTTTGTGAATATGATATCTTAGGTAGGGCACTTAGTAAAGTACACTTAGTAAAACACAGCTACAATTACCATATTCAAATTAAAACAAGTGTTAAACCATGCCAAGCTAGACGTTGAAACTGTTTTTCTGAGAATTTAAATAATTGTAAGCCAAACAATGAAATCCTGTGTATCTACCAATAAATGTAAAAAAAAAAATAACAAACAAAAATCAATACATGAAGCCTACTACTATTGTATCCATAAAGCAAGCACTCTGCAATGTATGCAGTTGACTACAATGAAGAGTGAAAAGTGCACACAGACCTCATTCCTGTCACCAGCTGCAGACCAAGCAGGACCACAAGTAGCTTCTCCGTGGTCCTGGATCCTAACATTGTGCCAAGTCTCTGGAGACATGAGGTTATAATGAGCAGCATCATCAGATACAGCGGACAAATAAAAAATATACTTTCTTTTTCTATGTTTAGGTATTGTATTCTTTGTATTGTCTTATCCTTAAACAAGTTAAGAGAAATGTTTTAATTATTGAACTAATTAGGTATATAAATATAAAGCCAACATATGAATTCAACCATTACCATAGTTATGTTAATGGATCCTCTAATTACAAATATGTGGGGAAGAAGAGACAGAGCCATGCTGGTCTGACCCAGAGATAAAATGGGCCCGCTTACCTTAAAAGTGTTTTTGAGATAGTCTTTTGAGAAGATTTTAAAACTTTTTTGTCAGTTTGGACCTTTTTTTGTCGTTTTATTCCTGTTTTTCGTGTCAAATCCAGTTGAATATAATCCTCCCTCAAGAGGTGTGTTGTCTTATGGGGAGACCAGGGATCCCTTGTGTTTTAAATGATTCCTGACATGCACATCTGAAGCCACTGTCATTGGCTATAGGTGGCCAGGTCACAGCTGGGAGAGCAAGCATTGGCCACCGTTCCTATGACGGATACATGCACTGCCTCGCCCAATCAAACAGTACACAACACTGTAGGTAAGGAGGCCTCAGAGTGGGCTGTTAGAAGGCAAGAGAGAGAGAGAGAGAGAGAGAGAGAAAGGGAGAGAGAGAGAGAGAGAATGTGTGTGCCTCTCCCAGGATGAAGAGATGTTTGTCAGAGCCTAATCCTATAAGGAGAGATGTTCCAGGAAAGATAGTGGGGGCGTTTATTCAATGAAGCAAGTCAATAGACATGGGGCCTGGAGGCTTTCACACTCGGCAATATCCAACATTTGACCCCGACCCCCAGAAAAGGAAGCTCAAACACAGCTGCCACCGCAGTACACCTAGGCATGAGCTCAGGACTCACTGGAAAGGAGTTGTCACTGTGTTCACATGGGTCTGTGCTCATGGTGTCACAAAGAGTCTGACGTTTAAGGACGATACTCAAGCCCCATAGTTCTATTCTTCATAGCAGTCATTGTGGCCTGGTAATTATTCAAACTAGATTAACACACAAGCTAGATTTACGGGATTATTTTATTCTGGGCTGTTAGAATTTGAAAGCATTAATGGTTTGGATGAATATTACTGTAACTATTAGTTCCCTCAATCAATTACTAAAAAGAAGTGCTATTTCTCTGTATCATAGAAAACAAACAGAAATCAGAAAGTACACATACAGAGTAAGTTACACACATTATCATCAACCATAGTGTATAATAATGTGTAATTCTAACACAACAATCAACTTACTTATAAAACGTCAGGATAATGAAAGTCCAAGAATCCTTCTGCGCTTGCTTCCGACATGGCTACCATTTGTACTTCCGCTCCTAACATGATAGTGTCCTTGATGACCTCATTTACATTTGCAACTTATTTTATGACTATGACTGACGGATCATGATGATGGTTAGAATGTGCCCCGGCTGTCTTGTTCCTACGAGGTGCACGAGTTGACACAGGACCCTCATCATCAATATCAATATAACAGAGAACTGATGTCTCAATGTCTGATTCATCAGCTACAGGTTCTACAGTCCCCAAGCCTGAAACACTGACAACTGGCTTGACTCTGCTCCCATTCTCTGAGATTTCCTCTGTGGAAGGTCCAACACCACCCTTCCTTACCATGTCAAACTTCCCCCATCACCACAAACTCTGGCCCTGTGTCATCCACCTCCCTATCAGAGGAAACAGTAGTGGGCAAGGCCGTGGAGGCTACACTCTTCATCTTCCCGTGGGCTGGTTTCTCACATGTCCTAAGATTTACCAGGTGAGCTGGTAAATAGAAGAACCCCACACATCCTGAATCTTGTTCTTACCTCGAGGTCGGTGATGGAGATAAACCAACTGGTCTACATTAACTGGTGGACAGTAAACTTGTCCCTCATATACTTGCACCCTTTCAGCAGCCCTCTGCTCAGCATACTCTCTGGCTGTTATGTTAAATGCTCCTAGGGCACAACTAACCAATCATATTCTTTGTCCATTGTCTGTTCCTGCCCAAACAAAGCATCTACTGGGAGATGTGGATGAAGGCCAAAGAGAGGGATATATGGTGAGTAACCTGTGGTTGCATAAGGTGTCACATACACAAGCTCTGGTAAATGCTCTGGCCAACGCCGCTTCTTTTCAGGTGACAAGGTACGCAAAGGATCATAGAGAGTCATATTAAAACCTCACACTGTGCATTTCCCTGAGGATGATGTGTGTTTTGTGTGTTTTTTTTACTCCATAAAGTTTACACAGTTCGGCAATTACCTCACTTTCAAAATGTCTGCCTTGATCTGAATGCAGCCTTTGAGGGATGCCATACTTCATAAACCATCAAAGAAGGGTCTGCAGTGTCTGTCTTCTGATCACGTGTTGGAAATGCCTGTGAACTTAAAAATGTCAGTTACAACCAACACATTTTCACCACCATTTGATGGTCTACTTCTAGGGTAGTAAAAACAACAAAAATCTCCAGGGGTTGGGTGGCAAGAAATGGTTTAATTGGTGCATGAATCTTAGGCTGTGACATTTTGGTAAGAACACACCTGTGACATTTTAAGCCACCACTCCACTCCACTAACCCAGAAACACCTCTGTCTTAACAGATTCTGTGTTTGTTCAATTCCTTGATGTCCCACATGATCTTGAACACTCTCAAGAACTGACTCTTTCAAACATGCAGGCAAAAGAAACACATTCACGAACGTGTACATCATGAATCCCTCTGTACAGTCAACCATCTGTCACTTGTATATGTGACCACTGTCTCCTTGTACCTGGGCTTACTCTTCCTGTCCCAAAACAACCTGAATGTTTGGATGGTTGGATCTGTTTGCTGAAACTGCCTGCTAACCTGGCAGTGAGGGTGTAGAACCCTGCACACTATTGTCACTACTTGAAACATGGATCTGCCTCACCTTGCAGCCTTTCACTTCTGCTGTCAATACAGGACGGAGAGATGTTCCTATTCGGCACATTCATCTGGCTGAGGCTCCTCTGCTAACGGATGTCTAGATAGGGTATCAGCTGCTGTATTACAACTGTACATCAAAATCAAAAACAGCTAACTGAGCCATCCATCTTTGCTCAACAGCGCCTAACTTAGCTGTGCTGAGGTGACTTAAGTTGTCAGTAATAACTAAATGTACCTAGCAGGTAGCCTCTAAACATTTCTGAAATTGCCCATTTAAGAGCAAGGAGTTCAAGCTTCATTAGATTAGATTAGATTAGATCAACTTTATTCATCCCGAGGGAAATTATTGCGCATCAGTTGCAATATAATGACAGAAATGTAGGACAATTGTACAAAATTACAAAATTACAAAATTACAAAATTACAAAATTACAAAATTAACAAAGTGCAAAGTGCAAAAGTACAGAACTAACTAAACAATAAATAAAAATACTTAAGGTGTGGTATTTAAACTGAATAGAATAAAAAAAAAGTGTACATGTATATGGAATGATAAATGTAGTAAGGTGCCAAGAGGATATTTAAATATGGTACGGTGCAATGAGCATATTTACATGTTTATGATAATAAAATGTTAATATAATATAACTATGTGTGTGTACAGTGTCAATGAGGCCCACAATACAAAACTGAGGTAGGTACATGGTGCCACATTGATGCTATAAGTTACCTAGTGCAAATTCCAAAAGTTACAGAGTTACTGAATTGTGGACCTCAGGTCTCTGTGTCTCCTCTGTCCATCTCACGACCTGAGGTGGATGCGTTGTGAAGTCTGATGGCCACAGGGAGAAAGGACTTCCTGTGGCGTTCAGTGGTGCATCTTGGTGGCTGAAGGTGCTCCTGTACGAGGCCAGCACATGATGGAGAGGGTGGGAGTCATTGTCCATGATACTCTGCAGCTTGCACAGCATCCTCCTCTCTGACACACAAACCAATGTGTGACGTCACAGTGACTACGTCTTTATTTTATACAGTCTATGCTGGTGACAAAGGAAACTAACTTCCAACTGAAGGAAGTAACACTTCTCCACTTTGACCTTTAACCCTGTGTCTTTCATTCTCTGCAACACCATCTCAAGCCTGGCAAGGTGAACATCAAAAGAATTAGACAAGTATATCATCCAAGTATACAAAAATGATTTGAAACACCAAATCATCTGCATGAGCCTCTGGAAAGTGGCAGAACCATTACACGCCCAAAATGGCAACCGTGTATACTCAAATAACCCAAAGGGAATTGTAAATGCTGTCTTACTCCTTTCACTTTCCTTTCCAGCTACCTGGTGGTACTCATTAGTCAATAGTTAAAAACGATTTGCCCCGTGCAGAGCATCAAAGCACTCATCAATGCGGGGCAACCTGACATCCTTTGTTACATCCGTCCTTACATTTTATGAGATCTTCTCTATCCAATTTCAAACTTTGTATATTGGAACATATTGTACATAACATATTGTTAAATCCAAAAAACTGCTACAAGTTGCTAATCATTAACATTGTACTTGGAACTATGAAGGAAATGATTATCACTCATCCAGACCATCTAGGATTTAATGTACACATGTATATAGAAATGTATAGGATTGGGAGTAGCTGAGTGGCCATTGTACTGTACTGCCCTATGGTTAGAGGTCCACTGGTATCACTGCCCCACTAGATGCAGAGGAGCAGAGTGGTTCAAATGTCTGGCTCTACACAAACTAATCTATGTTTCAATGTGTCCAATGTATTTGATACATTGCAACCAACAGGTGGGTGTGCAAATGGTTTTACTCTTTGCTCCATGATAATGTAAAAGCTCTCAGCATGGCAATGGATCTTATTATTTGACTTCATGTCCTGAGTAAAGATAAATATTTGACTTATGTTGTCATTTACAACACTAAACACCCCCAATGTCCATAAACGTATGCTACCTACACTGAATCAATTTCTTTTAGAATAATTATCTCTAAAAAGCATCTGTGATTTCGTCATATTTACAACATGTTGGCCAATCATTTTCTGTCCCTGCAAAGTAGGAGGGTAAATTCCTTGTCCCAGCGCTACGAGAGGAAATATTGTTCAACTGGGTTGCAGCTGTGTTGAGAATATCCAGCTTGTTTCAGACAGGGCTTTAAGCAAGAGGACACTTCAGATTTTGAAGTGCATTCCACAGGTACAGTGGCTGGGTCATTTTGTTGCAGATTGAGATTTTCTTTACATATATGCTGTTATACAAGCATGCAATGTAAATAGGAAACCTGACATTATAATGGTGGGAAACATTGTGAGTGCATTACCTGTGTTATGTATGATACTTGTGTGATGTGATATGAAGGTTGTTAATTCCTGAATCTGATGGGAAGCTGACATATTAGTGAGAAGACTTTGATAGATTGGATATGATCATTTATAAAAGCTCTCCAGATGCCAGAAGTAGCTGGGGATTATGATGAATATATAAAAAAAAAAACAGGTAATAATAAAAGAAAGACAATGCTCTGGATTACATATTTGTATATATTACAATCAGAAATATCTGCAATACTAGCATGGGTTTAAGTGAGCATTGTTTTAATGTTGATTGAATTACATTTCAAGTGCTTAGTGACACATTAATCAAATAAAATGCATCTTATCAAATATTGCTTTCTGACACTATACAGTGGTTGCACCACGGCTACAAAATACTACTTTATTTTAAACAAATGTTGCTTGTTGTTCATAAATGATGTTTGAATGCCTTACATTATTTATCCACTCTGTATAATCATATGTAGTAGATGTAACCCTTTTCATTCATTGGAGTAAGTAATGACAACAAAGAATTATGATAATAATAACTGTAGAAATGTCATTTTAAGCCGAGAAAAGTTATTGACTTGACTTCACTTTAATTCTAGCCAAAAAGTTTAACCTGTCATTTAATAACCTTAAAAAATATCAATAGAGATTATTCTAGAGAGTTTTTCCTTGATGCTCTCTCTCTCTCTCTCTCTCTCTCTCTCTCTCTCTCTCTATTGTATTTCAGCAAATCCAGACATGAGGGTTTTCTATCTTCTACTGTTCATGTTGGTGGGCTGTGGTGCAGCAAGATTCAGAAGATCAAGAGCGCGAGACTGGGCTCATCATGGTGCCTCAATGTTTGCAGACCTCTCTGTCCGTGAGATAAAGGCTGTCCGTGCCTACCTTCACAAACTACCAGAAATGGGATTGACTGATGCCCATAGAAAGCCTCTGAAAAAGAACAGCATCTTACTGATTGAGCTCCACCTACCTAAGAAACATGAAGCCCTGAAGGCCCTGGACCATGGGCATGCAAAACCTTCCAGAGAGGCACGTGTTGTGGTCCAGTTTGGGAACCAGGCCATGCCTAACATCACTGAATATATTGTAAGTCCCCTACCATTCCCAAACAGCCACAAAGTCAAGACCTTCAAGAAGGATAAGGCCATCCCATTTGAATCCCGTCCCATGACTCTTTCAGAGTATGAACACCTGAAAGACATCCTGATCAAGATTTCCACCGAGGCTTATACCCTACTGTTTGAGACATCGGGAGGGTTTTCGTTCACAAATTGTAGTAACCGCTGCCTGACATTCACAGATGTAGCCCCCCGTGGACTCGCTTCAGGTGAGAGGAGAAGCTGGATAATGCTCCAAAAAAATGTGGAGGGCTATTTCTTGCACCCTATTGGATTTGAGGTTCTGATTAACCACCGCAACCTAGATTCGAAAAAGTGGACTGTTGAGAAGGTGTGGTACAATGGCCAGTACTTTGACAGCTTGGAGGAGCTGGTAAGAAAATATGACAATGGAGAATTAGAGAAAGTCCAGCTACCTGAGCATGATGAGAAAGACCCCTTCTCCACCTACATACCCCGTGGCCAAAGCAACTCAGCCACAGACATCCATGGGCCCAAGTTTGTCCAGCCACAGGGACCTCGCTATCACATTGATGGCAACTTTATTGAATATTCAGGATGGTCTTTTGCATATCGCATGCGTTCCTCAGCAGGGCTTCAGATCTTTGACCTTCGTTTCAATGGAGAACGGATTGCCTATGAGATTGGACTCCAAGAGGCTATTGCCTTCTACTCCGGTGATACACCAACAGCCATGCAAACCAAGTTCATAGATTCTGGTTGGGCAATGGGTACCTCAACATACGAACTGGCGCCTGGGATTGACTGTCCTGAAATCGCCACCTTTGTAGACCTGTATCACTACTATGACACGGACAAACCTGTGCGCTTCAAAAATGCATTGTGTATTTTTGAGTTAAATACAGGGATTCCACTTAGGAGGCATTTCGATACGGACTATATGGGGGGATACAACTTCTATGGAGGCCTAGAAAATACAGTGCTGGTGGTGCGGACAACCTCAACAGTTTACAACTATGATTACATCTGGGACTTCATGTTCTACCAAAACGGGGTGATGGAGTCCAAGGTCAGCGCCACTGGATACATCCATGCCACTTTCCTTACACCAAATGGTCTAAACTATGGAACCAAGGTTTATAACCATTTACTGGGCAACCTGCATACACACCTGCTCCATTACAAAGTGGACTTTGATATTTCTGGTGGGTAGTAGTAACTTTATAAGTACATTTGTCGCTGAGTTAAGTTCAAGGCATTTATCCACAGGAAAAAATACTTTATTTTATAGTTACACAAAATATACTCTATTTTCAAGGCTGTTTAAAAAATATGTCAATGGGCTAACAGATAAGGCCACCTGGACTTTAGTCACAAGATTCTTCTGCCTAGCCCAGATAAACTGAACCATGCTGTGTAAATTAAGTCAATGATTTATCTCAGCTTCTTATTTCCATGTTTTCTCTACACTTTCTATGATATCACATTATGTGAAATAAAATGTAATGAGGAGAATTAGAGCAAAGGTTTACATTTATTTTATTTTTTTTTCTATTTTGAAACTGTACTTTTGATAAAAGAGAAATGGTATGTTTGAAAAGGTTGTAAACTTGATGCATTTTTTTGTATGCAATTGTGATTTAGGACGGGCGAACAGCTTTGAGTCAATTGATCTCAAGTTTGTCAATTTCACCAATCCCTGGAGCCCCAAGGATACTATCGTCCAGTCCAAACTCCACAAGACGCAGCACAAAACTGAACGCTCTGCTGCTTTCCGGTTTGGCAAAAAGATGCCGCGCTACTTCCACTTTTACAACCCCAACAAGACAAACAAATGGGGGCACCAGAAGGGCTACCGCATCCAGTTCAACTCCCATGCCCACAATGTGCTGCCCAGAAGTGTGAAGGAGGAGAAGGGGATCTCTTGGTCCCGGTAAGGAAACTGTGCTGCTGAATTATGGTCGCAAAACCATGTTATGTTATGTTATGTGTGTGTGTGTGTGTGTGTGTGTTTGCGGTACATATGTTGTACATGTGTATGTATGTGTATAATTGTATTTATTTTTGACTTGTTGGGCATCTTCAGGTACCCTCTGGCTGTGACTCGGCATAAAGACAGTGAGGCCAGCAGTACGTGTCTTTACAACCAGAATGAACCCTGGGAGCCTGTGGTGCACTTTGACGATTACATGCGTGACAATGAGGACACTGTCAACCAGGTGCACACTTTTTGTACTTTGACTGTAGATCATACAGACACACACAGACACAGTTACATAGATAGAAGGGATTGATGGAAGCCGTTGTTGGCTACAAATGATGATAGATATTACACCTATTCCAGTATGAGCTACGTCTTTATCCTCCTGGATCATGGTGCTGAACAGTGAATATTCAGGCCCAGCGGTCAGGCCTAAAGGCTAGACACGCCCTCCCTGTTCTTCGATGATGACCAGGTTCATTATATGAGCCAGTGACCCCACACCTCACTATTTCTTATCTGGGTGTCTTGTTCAGATATTGTAGTTGCACATTAGTGATCAACAATATATAAATTACATTAAAGAGGTTATTTTAAATTAAATAGAAAAAAAAGATGGAATGGAAAATACAAATATAAGTGAATGTTTAGGAGTGGGAATGGTTTTTGGAAGACCAAAAGTCCAGCTCTTAACAATAACAACTCATGATATTGCACTTAACGTACAACTGAAATCAAGCGCTGAGTGTAACATTGTGCTGTTCTCATGTGTAGGACCTGGTAGCATGGGTGACGGTGGGGTTTCTGCACGTGCCTCATTCAGAGGATATTCCAAACACCGCCACACCTGGAAACTCAGTGGGCTTCTTCCTGCGCCCATTCAACTTCTTTGACGAGGATCCCTCTCTGGCATCCAAGAGCAGTGTCATCGTTCGACAGGACCAGACCGGAAACCCTGTGATTCAGAGGTGGACACCGGACGTTGTTGGTCACTGTGTGTCAAACCAGCCTTTCTTCTACAATGGCACTTATGCAAAAGTTTAACGAGGATCTGTAGCCAGACAGCTGAATTAACAGGGTGTGCCACATGTTTTAATGCAAATATGCACAATATTAAAGAGATTATATGTGTTATTTATATCATGGATTTCAATCATTATGCATGAATGTTCACAACATTGGATAATACAATGTTGTGAACACAATGTTGTAATACAATAATACAATCAAAAATAAACATAGTAATGAAATTGTGTAATCACAGAAACAAAACAAAACAAAAACATCTTTAGTTTACAGGAAATGTAGCCAGATCAGTGGTCTATAGAATGAATGACAATGAAACTTAATACTTGGAGTTTGAACATGGATTAATTTTGTGCTTTGACATCGTGACTACCCTAACCCTAACACTGCTTCTGATTTAGAATCCTATTTTCTTACGGATGCACAACCATTTAATAAAATATAATATGAATGTCAATGTAATACCTTTTTTGCTCAATAAAGCAGGCCCAAACCCTCCAAGGTCTTTGTATGAAATACAGCTAGTGTGAAGCGATGCCAGTACAAGTCAGACCACTTTGTGCATACAGGAGGTAACAGACCTGATCTGACCATTTCACACATCAACCTCTACATTTGACCAGGCTTGGGCAACGGTGAGCTCCCTTATCTAATCCCCTGTTGGGGTCTCCATGGCTAAGGTTTAGCTGCCATGAGCATCCAGGATGCAGGATGCGGAGTGTCTGTCCACTAAGTGGGAAAATAGGCCTGGCTCTCAGCGCGCTCCACTCGTCTCTCACAGCAGGGGTCCTTTTAGCTGCGAGTACAACTGAGCAAACAGCCTGATTCCGGATCCTTCCCCGCAAACAGTCCAGGATACCACCTGGCTGCAGTGTCGTCCTTGGCAACCCTCATATAACATTGTTTCGAGAATGGATGGGAGTGGGACGTATCACCAGTTAAAATCTAAAAAAGTATGGCTTTTTATTAGACTTGGGTTTGGATGGACCAAACTATGTATATGAATTTTCAAGTAGCCTAACGTTGAATCAACTCATTCTTTTTTTACAGTGGAGCATAGCTTTTCTGTTTTGTTTTTTTACAGGTTTTTTAAAGATATTTTTGTGCCCAAAAAGGAATTTGAACAAATGTCATCAGGCATCTTTTAAAAGTGTGTACAGACTTTTTACAGATGGTAAAATGAGGGCTCACAAGAGCTATATGCAGGCAGCAGAGATCTTGTGTTAGAGTAGGGGACAACAAAGAAACGTGAATCCATTCCTCAGGGTAATAGCATTCCAGTAGTCCATTGCCATGGCAATGATGGACTTGGCATCATAACACACGAACCACAGCCAAACGCAACCAAATCTATTGTGATTTCCTAAAGTGATTTCCTTTCCCACATCTTTGAGGGAAATTAAGTTTTTATCCATTCTATATTTTAAATATGAATACTATAAATGTATTTAGTAATTATGTGCAACAGTAGTATATTTTGCATGAAGTACCTACAGTAAAACAATAACTACAAATAACAATAATACTTAACTTAAAAATAATTAGGACACCATCTCACACTTCAAAAACAGGTTTGTGACTTTGCGCATTTGGCCATTGATGTTGAGTAAGAAAAGAAAAAAAAAAGAAACGTGTGACACGTGTTGTTTTTACCGTCGCTATGAATGAGTCGATTTGACCATGACTGTTTGTCGCCACCTGGTGTCTTAAAGCAGTTTATGGAGTACTCAAGCATGACTTCTGGCAGAATGTGTCCACTTGCGTACTGAATGCCACACACTCATCGTGTTCTGCTGTGCAGAAAGCAGTTGACTCCCTCAGGTCGTCATCTGTGACCACTATAAAGAAAATAAATCATCATGTTACTCAGTCAGGAGTCTATCTTTTTGTGATGTAGACATTGTTTTTGCCTTGCAGAATATGTTTGTAAGGTTTTTATAGAGGAGAAATACAATATTGTAGGCCTATTTTAAGTTTGGAAGTTTTTAATACTATTGAATATGCTATATAAACCTTTCAATACTATTGAACGGTGCTTATTAGTATTTGTATGCAATTCATAGAATACATATGAACTCCAATTCAGTTGTACATATAATAGCAATAACATATGTATCATGTAACATGTCTCACGTTATCCATTGCATATTACTTTGATAGTTTAAGAAGAGTTACCATACCCAGCCATGCAGGGGCAGTTAGCTGTCAGTAGGCCTATGTAATTGTTTGATTTATTAATCATAGTCCATGTATTGTATGTAATGTATAAATGTCCTGCCATTTAGTAGTTAACGCCAACAATGACAAAACTGAGTGTGGGTCTGGCAACTTCATCCCATTGCTAAGCATGGGTTTATTTCGTACGTTTCTCTCCTTGTCTTGTGCCGACAAACCTTTAAAATAAACGGAGGCATGTGAAAGATCCATAGTAATGTTTTGTGTTTCAAGATTGCTAGTTCAAGAAGAAAGTCCGCGCTGAGATTTGTATTTTACTGCCACCGCTACAGAGACAACCTGTCAAGAGACGGCGCTTTCTGCCAACAGCTAGTAATGGCTTGCCTGTGCCACACGAGGGCAGTATAGTATTTTCTTCCACGCAGGCCTGTATCGATTCCCAACATTTTAAAAGGGGGGCCCTGGAAAGTTGATAATGTGGGATAGTTGGGCTTCAGCTGTTAATTACAGCAGGCAGAAAAACAAAAAGATATGACTGGGAAACGATAATGAAATTAGAAGTACAAAATAACAGGCCCTTAGAAAACAGAACCACTGGTCTCTAATGAGAAGATGGGTCTGGATGGGTTTTTTTTCTGCATATGCAATCCATGTAATATATCTGAATATCATGTTTCAGTTTCAGGGTCTCTCCGACCTCAGCTAACTGTAGTTGTTGAACCACCTTCATCCATCATCCAAGGATCAGTTCCAAGAGGCCGCCAGAGGAGGATGCTAGTGAAGGCTATTTAATGACTTGCATTTGGAGAAAGTTGCGATATTTAATTTACTTATTTTGTTATGTATCCACCACAACCAAACAACTTGACTTCAGCATTGGTGCTACAGTGTTGTCACCAACAATAAGAGGAAAGCAAGAGGATGAAAACATTCAGTAGCTTTTTAACACTTTTACCAGAAGAACACAGATGAGTACATGTGAATGAAGAAGACAAGGCTGCATCTGGTTCAGATCAGAGAGAAAACGAACGCTATGCTGTTCCTCCATGCACCACCCACAAAAACATTAACATTTATACTTATAATTTACTGTTGACCCCATTTCCCACCAAATGTAAATGGAACATTATTTCCGTT
The DNA here is from genome assembly GCA_900303225.1 of Laemonema laureysi. NCBI lineage: Eukaryota > Metazoa > Chordata > Actinopteri > Gadiformes > Moridae > Laemonema > Laemonema laureysi. The sequence continues at coordinate 18,534 of OMNS01080041.1, forward strand.
TCTTTTTTTCTAGCAACTAATGCTGTGCATCTGGTCACTTGAACAACTTAGAGAACTTTAAGAAAGTCCATGCAACAGACGCAATGTGAAGCACTAAATACCAAAGGGTTTAACGTAATGAACAGCAGTTACATCTTCTTCTATTTTTCTGTCAACAACCATGTCCTTGTTTTCCCACCTGACTGGCTAGATCTCCCTAGAAGGTCTGTATAGCGTTGCAGATGAAACCAGCGTCTTCAATTATTCAGCATCGCTAACAGCAGGCCACAGACAATGTACCCCCCACCCCCCCTCTCATTTCAGACCCCCCGCAGTGAATTATGGATGACATGAGATAGACATGTGGTCAGGGAGCCACCTGGAAGCCGTCAAGCGTATGTTGAAGCCTATGACCTATGTCCACACATCTGATTACAAGAATTCCAATAACTTATTGAAACGACTTATCTGCATTGGGGTTAGTGCAAAATGTCTGTACTGACTATCAACCTACTTTGCTTCCTAAGGTACCAATAGATTAACTTCAGTGACCTATGCAATGTCTTAAGCATTATGACCTGACATGTTTTTAACATAAACATTTTTGTTGGCCTTGAGAACCATTTTTTATTTTCAAAAGGCTGGAGAAATGTTTTAACACCTCTTTGTGTCCGACATATTTTGTCCCGTTGCTACAGTAATACAGTCAAATACTTTCATACACATATAATGCACAAGGGAGACTTCATTTTCTTCCACAAGATATATTGTTGATATGTTTTTCCTTGTTTTTTCCACATAACTGACCAATGACCATGTTGGACCTAGCTTGACCCTTTCTCAGGTTGATCATGTGATGTGTTTCAGTTGGCTGCACTCAAAAGTCAACTCTGAGCCTTGTTGCTGTTGTTTTGCTGTCACTAAGACTGAACGCCAGTCACCTTAGGTGACTTAGTAAGGACAGCCCTCACAAGCATGGTTCTGGTGTAGAAAGCCTGCAGATGGCTTTGGTGGCGGAGCCAGCTATTGTCCAACCACCAGGATAAATTACTGCTGGGTTGCCATGGTATGACTGAACTTCTGTCTGTGCTTGGTTGGTACA
>OMNS01080045.1:0-11214 GCA_900303225.1 Laemonema laureysi
ACACGCTACAGCAGCCTGGGCCAGGTGCTCTGAGAGGGAGACAGAACACGCTACAGCAGCCTGGGCCAGGTGCTCTGAGAGGGAGACAGAACACGCTACAGCAGCCTGGGCCAGGTGCTCTGAGAGGGAGACAGAACACGCTACAGCAGCCTGGGCCAGGTGCTCTGAGAGGGAGACAGAACACGCTACTCTCTTTAGAACGATGCGTTATGATATTCGGGTTACACTTGTTACTAACCCACAGCTGTGGTGAGGTCACACTTGAGCATCGTATCCTTGAACGTTACCAGCACATGGATCAGGGCCACCTGGTTGAACAGCAGCTCTTTATCTGCCATGTCTGAAATGTAAAGAAAAACTAAAACATTTGGGTTTCCTCCACGGCAGTGAGAACCGGAACAACCCCCAAGTACAGGTAAACCTCTGCTGACTACTCATGTTCATACCAACGTAGATTTGGCAATGGTGGATGCTAGGCTAGGACCTAGCGGTGTGATAGAGGACAACTGTCCTCCACTTCATGTCATGAAACCTTAACCACCCTAAGGTTAAGGTTAAGATGTGTATAGATTCTATGGCCCAGTTCAGGAAATACTTTGACTAATACTAACTAACTCCTATCCCGAACATTATCTCATTTTGTTCAACCGTCTAATGTGTACATTTATTTCTACATCTACTACATTTCTACTACTCTCATTGTGAATACAGACATATTTTGTGAACATTCACTGTATATTTTGTGTAGCGTATTCTACTGCACTTCCCACTTGGGGTCAATAAAGATCACATCCAACCTGGGAACTCTCTGGTAGCTCACCTTCCCCCTGCAGGCTGCAGAGCTCCCTCTCCTGCTGTTTGAGGAGGAACCGGGTCTGGTCGGGGGCCAAGCTGCTGAAGTTTCCCCAGGCGGCAGAGCAGAGTCCCAGGTCCCTGGCCCTGGACACACAGGGCAGGGCAACGGCCAGCAGCTCACAGTAAGCACGGCACACGCTCTCTGTGGAGACAACAGGAAGAAACCAGGCGGTGCTTGTGAATAGACTGAAACCCTAACCCTAGCGTTAACTCCACAGCTACTAACTAATGACCCACACTTTAAACTGAAGTCACACCTTTCATATATGGAAGGAATATGCAATGAAGTTGACATACTCATGTATAGTTTGAAGTCTATTTGATTCAACACTATCATGTCATGTCAAGGTATTTTATTAACTTAACATAACATAATATACATTAAATACAAAATTTTTGATGATTTTGGAATATAGATTTTGGTCTGATATGAAACTGAAAAACTGAGCCTGAGATTTAGAATTTCTAAGAGGTAATGAATGAATGAATCATGAATACTGTCACTTAATACCTGTAGCTTGAACCTGTACAACTCTGCATCCCCGAGTGTCCTGAGTGACAGGTGGAGACTGAGCTGCAGGTTGTTGGACTCTGGCAGAGCTTCCTGTGACAACATGGGTCCGAGCGTGTGTATTGCGGGTGTATTGTGACTGAGGTTGTGCTGGAGTTGGCTGCTGTACGTTTGGTCCTCCTGACAGAGACAGTGTTAGGTGGCATGTATGATATATTGATATTTTACCCTATTGAACATCCAATCCAGAATCAAATCCTAACTAGGAATACACATTATGGACTTCTACTCGTTCTCTAATGCACAAATAAACTTACAACTGAAACTATTAGTACAGACAAAAAGAATAGTGAACTACTGAACAGTATTATTTCTGTTGGAACAAATAAGTGAGTTAGTTAGTTAGTTAGCTAGCGAGTTAGTCCTTTTAAGTACTAAGCCCTCACTGAGGAGGAGTACTCTGCTAGAGTGTCAGGATACATAATAGAGGGGTGGGGAGTAAACTGGATCTGTACAGGATCTCAGGGCCTGTACCTGTGGAGCCGGGCCATGGCTGAGGTAATACAGGGTCAGTGGACGTCTGCTGGGACCTCAGCATCATAAAGGTGGACAGAGGGTCCGGATCTTTCTCTGCCAGGAGGCTCCTCTTATTGTTTCTCAACAAAAGTTGGGCGGATTTGGCACGTTCTGCACCAAAGGAAGTGCAAAGCCTTGGCTGACTCTCGTTGCGACTGGCGGGTCTGGTTACATGCTTGGTTACATGCTTGGTTACATGCTTGGAAGTGTCCTTCAGATCCAGGAATGTTTCACATACTAAAGATGGCTCTTTGGCCGTTGTACTGGAAACACTAGCTGCTGGCAACGAGGCGAATGTTTCTCCTTGTTGTTGTTCATGAGTTGCGTCCATGTAGCTCTGATGATGTTGGCCAACAACAGCCACTTTATTTAGTCTGACAGCACATGTGGACGTATCAGTGTTCATAGGAATCGCTGCTGGATGTGATTGAACGGGTTTCTTCACCATGGATTTCCCCCCATTGATTGGCACTACAGGCACTGCAGGAGAAGGCATACGAGTGTTGTACAGTATATGCAGGAAGTCAAGTTTAAATACAATACTTTCACAACTCGAAAACAGAATATACTGCACTGACCAAATCAAGAAACTTCCAACTAGAGTAAATACAGAAGAGATGTCTTACCACTATCCTCCTCTTCTTGTGCTGTCCAAATATCTGCAAAAAGGAAGAGGAGAACAGCAGTAAGGCAGTGCAGTGGAGTTACTGCTCAGTGTAATGGAAAGCCAGATAACTCTTCACTGTACCAACAGGAGACAGTGCTGTGAAGTCTTCCATGTTGTGCTCCTTGGCGCTGAGGTTCTCTGTGAACTCACAGGAGCTAAAACACAACCCAGGTACTGCAGTCACCCAGGGCATCTGTGACTGTAGGTCGACCGAAGTGTCCTCGCTCAGCTCCTTCAGGGCATCGGACACGGGGCGGAACGCCACCGCTGGATCGTGGGTTTGTGGTTCTGTTGGAAAGCAGAGAAGTGATGATTTTGTTTTAGTTCATATCCAGTTATACGAGACAAAATGTGTCATTTGATTCATTCTGGCAGTTAGTGCACACTTTTAGAGGTAGACTTTTGAATGGCAGCTCAACTGTTTTATGGTGTTCCATAGCCAACTGCTGACTAATCACAGTATTGATTACCAATAAATAACTATTACCAGCCAGCAGAAAGCCCAGTACACAATGTAGGTGCTTTTCTGCTTTCCAGACTGCCAGCTCCATCTCCTGCTGATCTCTCTGTGACACTGATGACCTACATGTGAAAAGAACCCAGCATTCATTTGTTCAACGTCCATCCCTTTCAGAAATACAAAACAATGATGGGAACAACAAGGAGAGCTTAGCCTGTTCAAATACATCAATTGATTAGATTATTATTAGTATTGCTTACGGTCCGTGGACTGGGGACAGTTGTTCCAGGGGGAGCTGAGAGCGTGACAGCCAGAGCAGGGTTGAACCACCCTTGGTAGGGGGTGTAAGAGGCAGGTCCAGCTCCAACTCAGTACAAAGTAACATGTGTCCTGAAAATGAAACGTTAGGAACAAGAGTTTGACTCAAGTAAAGGCAGACTTGGAACCCAACACAATGTGTTTAGTTGCGAAATGTAGGGGATTTAGTAGCAGCAACTAATCAATCCTTACTTAAGAAACCCAACAACTCCCATTGCAAAACCAAATGATGAGACACTAAAGCGGTTTATGACGACCACATCAACCAACTAACCAACTAACCCTAACCCAACAGACCACTACCTTTTTATTCCCACAATGACAGTTGCATTGAGTGCATGTTGTTTGCTCTGATATACTTCAAAACTAAATCTAAATTGGTGCGTTCGCAGACAAAATGGCAGGTTTACAGCCAAATGGAAGCACTGGGCTTCGACGCAGTGTGGACTCACACTCCCTCCAGTACGCAATGGCCTCCGATGGGTCATTCATACCACAGGGCCTACAGTACCTGCCGCGTCTAAACAAGGGCCTTCGTCTGTCTTGATGCCAGAAGCCATCTCCTTCGGTGGATCAAGCTGGCTAATGTCCACCGCCAGCTGTGAGGCTTGTGTGTTAGCTGGAACAAAAGAGTTGGTTGAAGCTGACGGTCCAATCAACTGCTTTCTTTTCTTTCCGTTTTCCACTTCAATGTAATATTTTTTTGTGTGTTTTTCATCTGCGTTTAAAAAGGTCCTTATTACCCTTACGAAGCACATCTAGTGTTGAGAGTTGATGCTCCACAGGCTCTAAAGCAACATTCATGACTTGCTCAATGCTCTGCATGTTGTTGTAATTCTCTCTGTTGGGGAAGAGTGTTTCCAGACCAACCGGGAACAATAAAGACTACAAACAAAAAGAAAGAGGTTGTTAACATTTACGTTTTGCAGCTATTATTACTGATACAAGTAATCATTGGTAGTAGTAGTAAGACACTCAGAGTAGACAGTAGTAGTAGTATCTTACCTCATGATTCAGCACAGCCACTGTGTTAAACTCTTCATATATGTGTGAGCTGGTTGTAAAGTCTTCAGTGTTTACATGAGGAGGGACCTTGTATGGTGCACAGTGCCTGCAAAACAGGCCTGTTAGGTTGAGACTGACTGCTCTTTGACCAACTATAGTCAAGCCATGAAACATAAATTCAGGATTCTGACAATAAACGCCTTACTTCAAAATAAAAGACATATATAAAGACTATAAAGACACTTTTTTGCCAGGGGTGGTGCTCCTGGCTAATCTACCCACTGAGTCTTGGCACTTTTACCCGAGTACAAGTTCCTCTGAGAGGCTGTTGATGAGTAGAGGGTCTGACACTGGAAGGATCCTCAGCCTCGACAGCATGGCTTCTAGTGTGGGCAAGTGTCTCTTCAGTACAGCCAGTGGCTCCACAACCTCTTCTAGCAGAAGATCTTGAGTGGGTATAATAAGTTTAGATTTTCAGCTCAAATCCATTTATTCTTATGCTCAGTAGCAGCATATATAAAACATTATTCAAGGCATTTCAGAAATATAGTCAGAACAATCCAAAATGATACGTCAGGAGGTGATAAGCATACTGATACACAGCTCACCCTGGGGGGACATTTGGTCAGTTGGACTCTTGTAGAAGCATTCTTGACTGGGTAAGTCACCGTTTGACTCCTGTAGCAGGCAGGAGACCTCGCCCCAGTCAAGGTCTCCTTGGGAGTTTGGATTGGAACTTGGTACCACGGCTACCAGGTCTCCTTCATCCCTCCACCTGTAATATGAAAAACACTCCAACCAACTAACGACTGGAACTGTTTGAAATACGCTTAGTAAGCGAAGAAAAGCAGTAAAAAGTTTACCTTTCTACAGACAGGTGAACTGGCCACTGCATTCCTCGTAGGTCCTCCAGTGTACATCTATTCTCGCATGAGATCACACGTCCTATAGGAGTTGGTCAGGTTTCAGGCATGCAATTACAAATAAGCAAATATTTCCTCCTTCAGTTGGAGATATTAGAAATACCATTGGGATTACTATATTACAGTTAGAGCGAGTCTTTTGAGGATGTATCAGTACATGCTGCACTAGATCCAGCGCTGACACTGTCCACTATACTACACTTTACTTTACTTTAGGGTAATGCGGTACCTCTGGTCCATGGCCTCCTGTAGGCATCTTCAGCGAGGTTTCCAGTGTGAGGATAACCGTCAATGCTGACCTCATCCAGCGTCGGCAGCGCCCAGCGGCCCATCGACAGTTTGGACGTCGAGGTTCTCTGAATATTAACGGGATTAGCTTCCATTGATACGTAGTACATATGGTCGTACACACGACTTTAATCTGCATTAACTCACCTCAAACTCGTAGTCAAACGCTCTGTATTTAATGGCGACGAAGGCCGGCGTTGAGTTGTCATCGTGGGCCCTGAACAAGTCAAAATATATCGATGATATATCATTATATATCGATTAACAGTTATATATGGATTAGCACTAACCGAGGAAGGCTAGCTACTCATTACGTTACTATTCGACGTCGTATGTAGTGTATTTATTACCGAGTTGCGTCGGTGAGGAATCTAATGATGGCTAACAAAACAAAATATAAATTAAAGCCATTTTTAACGTACATTTGAGTTGTTTCGTTCAAACCGAGAGCTCGTGACCGCTGGGTTCAAACCGGCCAGAGAGACCGAAGAGAGCTCGTGACCGCTGGGTTCAAACCGACCTGGGTCAGAGAGCTCGAGACCGCTGGGTTTAAACCGTCCAGAGAGACCGAAGAGAGCTCGAGACCGCTGGGTTCAAACCGGCCAGAGAGCTCGAGACCACTGGGTTCAAACCGGCCCGGGTCAGAGAGCTCGAGACCGCTGGGTTCAAACCCAAACCGGCCCGTGTCAGAGAGCTCGAGACCGCTGGGTTCAAACCGGCCCGTGTCAGAGAGCTCGAGACCGCTGGGTTTCAATTCAAACGCAGTCTCGTGAGGTCGGGGAACACGCTGGTGACGTCATCTGAGGTGAAACCAGAAAGAAGTATTCTCACCTTACTTTACCACTGAGGGCAGTCTGTACAGACCGGTGACGTGTGTGGTGACGTGTGGCTACAACTGACTACAGTTCAGATGGATTTTTTTTTTTACCGTTGAATTTTAATTCGTAGAAGTATCGTCTATGAGAACCGCGTGTATACAGTGCAGGTCTTTATGTTGACCACTAGAGGGCAGTCTTCGCACGTGGTTTCTTCTAGCCTAGTAGTGTCGTGTAGCCTAGTGTCAAAACGAATGCGCTATACACGTACAAAATTAATAGTTCTGAAAATGTCCTAAGGGTTGGCGAGAAAAATGAAATTAAAGTTTTTGCTAAATATTTTTCTTTTTACTAATATTTATAATGTTTCAGGTATTGTGCCACATTTTAAAATGATTGGCTGCATAAGACTATTAAGACTATTTTTGAATAATATAATTAACATCGTCATTGGTCTATTTCTAACGCTGACTGGATAGCTTGTATGTGTTTAGTGCTGATCAGTGATGCCGGAGTCTGGGAATGTTTTTACAAGCTATATAATAGGGTTCCTGCGTCAGAGCGAAGACCTACAGAATATGTGTGAAAGTCTGAATGAATCTAACAAGCATGTATGTAAAACAAAAAAACAAAAACACTGCATGCTACTCACTCTTTACCGCAACCCCCATCCCTAACACACACACACACACACACACACACACACAGAAACATGTGAGTGTGTGTACAGGAAAGTGAGTCTGACAACTGTCACACTACAGACATGTTGTAAATAGGACAGGTACAAAATACACACACTAGCACACACAAACATTTGGGATCAGGTGTTTACATGTGACGTGTGTTTACAAACACACACACACACACACACACACACCAGCACAGCTCTGTGAAACCTCTCATGCTGGCGTGTGCATCAGCAGGTAAAACAACTCAAGTTTCTTTAAAATCCCCAAAAGGAAATCAGAGCCCTGTCTCACACACACCTGGCTATCAGGTGTTAACTGGTTAACAGTTTCTCTCCAACCCACAGGAGTGCATTATGCTGGGAGACACACAGTCACTGTTTCTGGAGTTTGATCTTGGGACAATACTTCATTTAGCAAAGAATCCAACAATTGTGTTTTGTTTGTGGACACCGGATATTGACCTCGTGTCACAGTAACCTGAGAAGAGCTTTTCATTACAGTTATCTTATCAAAGTTGAGTCTGTTTTTTTCATTTCATTTCATGAAAGAATGAAGAATGATTCTTCTTCTTCTTTTGTCATTCAGCTTCTCAAAAATACACACAAGCCTAAGTGTACAGCTACTCATGCCCACACCTTCACTCACACACAAAGGTGGTCATCGGAGACCTACTGGATGTAGGTCAGAGTTGACTTGTAGTTTCATGCCTCCAAGGTGCTCTTACTGAAAATACTTCTGTAGTTTCTCCCCTATTACCTTCCACTGCTGAGCTGTGCGTATCAAAGCACAAAGTACACAATGTACAATATGGCGTTGGGACCACACACTAGTCGTCAATAGTCTTAGGTTTATTGTGAAGAATGTACACTTATGTAGTTACCCTCACAGCCACAGCACCATGACAGATGTTTTATTAAACTACACCAAAGTCCAGATCGCATACATAGAAATACATTCACAACATTCCACACAAAAAATGCTGTAAAAATGTACACTTTACAGATAGTTTTTTTATTTAACAGTCTAAAACTTATTTTTAATAATGTAGTTCCAATAATAATCCAGTCCTAATAGTTAACAATTCAGAAGTCGTACACAACATTGTTCAATCTTTTACAACACCTTTAAAATGTTTACTTTTCCTTTTATTCTTATAGGTTGATTTATTTTCTCTTCCACGCGCAGTTCGATTTACAGGAATCAAAAGAGGTTAGATCCTTGGACTTTGGCTGTGTTCACTGGCTGACTTTGGCTGTGTTCATCGCAGACCTTGGCTGGGACCGTCTGGGTTTGGCTGCTTTTCGTGGGTCTTTGGCTGTTTCCACTGGATTCCCGGGTCTCTCTAGAAGTCTCACTTCTTACGCTCCTCAATCTGCTCCACCTCGCTGGACTCATCCACCACTTTCCCGTTAATCATCGTCTGAGTGACAACTTTAACTATTTTCCTGGTCCTTACTTCAGGCTCTTCTGTAAATACAATATCACATTGACAAGGGCTCAGCCGACTCATTCTGGTGACAGTAGCAATGCATGCGTTGTTCTCTGTGTGATGTGATACAAGGTACAGTCTGACCCAGGTCAACACTCAGATCAACACTCAGATCAACACCTAGGTCAACACTCAGGTCAACACTCAGATCAACACTCAGATCAACACCTAGGTCAACACTTAGGTCAACACTCAGGTCAACACTTAGGTCAACACTTAGGTCAACACTCAGATCAACACTCAGATCAACACCTAGGTCAACACTTAGGTCAACACTCAGGTCAACACTTAGGTCAACACTTAGGTCAACACTCAGATCAACACTCAGGTCAACACTCAGATCAACACCCAGGTCAACACTCAGATCAACACCTAGGTCAACACTCAGGTCAACACTTAGGTCAACACTCAGGTCAACACTCAGGTCAACACTCAGGTCAACACTCAGGTCTTCTTTTACTTTGTTTCAGTGGAAGTACTACGAAGTGTGCGAGCAGAAAAGGGTGTCAGTAACATGGATAATTCATCTATCTTACGCCATAACTTTACAGATGAGTAGATAAAAATACTAAAAATACTTGAAATACTTACTTTTAGGAGGTGGAGGTGTTTCTTTAATCCTGCAGGGTGATAAAACAAGATTTAATAACAGACGATGAATTACCGAATTGGAGAAATAAACGTGATGATTCATATATTATACATTTTATATAGCAAGCTCATTTATTTCATTTAGTTAATTTCCCTCCTTAGGTACTTCACACACACACACACACACGGACACACGAGGACAACCTTCCACATCTCCACTCACATCTCCTCTCCCTCCAGGAGTCTCCTGTAGGTGGCGATCTCCATCTCCAGGGTCTGCTTGATGCGTAGCAGCTGCTCGTACTCGGTCTTGTTGCGTTGCATGTCCAGTCGGAGCTGAGACAGCTCGTCCTCCAGCTGGCCCAGGTTGGCCTGTAGGCGCTCCATCTCTGCTGCGTACTTGTGGCCCGTCTCGTTCAGGTTCCCCTCCAGAACGTTCACCTGAGGGACACATGGGGTGCAGGCAGGACAGGGTGAGCTGGCCACAGACAGACATGGTATAGTACTGTACTGTAGTACTGTACTGTAGTAATGTACTCGCTGTATCCTTGCTGCTGTTCACTGATTGTACAGTGTTTCCAGTCTTTAATAAAATGCATTCATATTATTATTACTGCTGTATGGTGAATATCGTGGTTTTATTTGAGCTAAATAGGATGTTTAATGTCATCTTGAATGTGTGTTTTTATTTAGTTGATGCCAAGCATGATCCTTGTGCAGTGAATAATAAACATACAGTGTTGCCATATGTTTAACTTTCAGTCATCGTATTCACTCATATTATGCTAATGCTGTAAATCCATTTGGACTGTAGTAGAAAGTCATCCATATATGTGAAGAGAAAAGCTGTAAAAACTACAGCAGTAACCAGGAGCTATCTGACTTCACCACATGCAACATGAAAGCCACAGACTGACAGCCAGTCAAAGGCTGACATCAAAACACTAAGCCTTCCTTGAACCAACACAGGGTCCTCCGCTGTTCAAACAGCCACCTATACACCTCTGACTGTTCAGGCAACATAGCGCTCACCGTTCTGCCCACAGGCAAGACTTTCTGTGTACCCAAGAGCTCCCCTGAGCAGAGACACTGTCAGTGCTACCATATTGGTCAACTTGATATCAACACCTGTATACCTGTATTCTCCTTTGTGTTAGAGACTCTATAGCGCTTGTTTAACGTCATCTTCTCTCTGATTGGCTGAGTTCTCTGTACTGCGTGGTTGCAGTGTACACTGTAAACACTGCAGTGGTCACACGGCCACAGAGGAGGGGATCCTAATAAACAGCATTACTGTGAATACTTTTATACATTTCTTTATACATTTCTCATGGGTGTCAATGACACTTACAGTGAATATAGAGAGAACGTTACCAATAACATTCTTCAGAATGTCCTCCTTGTACCGACGTGTCACATGTCGTGTGTGACAGTGGATCGCCATACAAGTGCTTTACCAAACGTCTCTCTTTTCTGTCTGTTTATTGTTTATTTAGCCAAACGGTGTTGGTAACGGATGTTTGAGTGAAGCCAGGAGAGCCTCTGAGGAGCAGGTGTGCAGGTCCGGTGGTACCTGTTTACGCAGGCTCTCCAGCTCCACCTCTAGAGCCTGCAGGAAGCGACGTCTCTCGCTGAGCTCTCCCTGGGCACAGCGCAATGCCTCGTTGCTCTCCTTCACCTCAGACTGTACTGCCTCCAGCTGGAGGCACGCACACACACACACACACACACACACACACACACACACACACACAGACCCACACACACACACACACACACACACACAGTGTGTGAGTACATTGAAGACATCCTATACTCTACATATCTCAGTATTAATCCTATACTCTACATATCTCAGTATTAATCCTATGCTCTACATATCTCAGTATTAATCCTATACTCTACATATCTCAGTATTAATCCTATGCTCTACATATCTCAGTATTAATCCTATGCTCTACATATCTCAGTATTAATCCTATACTCTACATATCTCAGTATTAATCCTATACTCTACATATCTCAGT
>OMNS01080046.1:0-10115 GCA_900303225.1 Laemonema laureysi
TTTGTAATTTATTTAATTTGTTATTTATTTTATTAATTTAATCTATTCTTCAATTTTACTTTTCATTTATATTTTCTTGTGGGCATGCATGAAAAACAATATGACATACAATAAGACATCTTGAATCTCTTGAATCTTCAATATGACATACAATAAGACATCTTGAATCTCTTGAATCTTCAATATGACATACAATAAGACATCTTGAATCTCTTGAATCTTCAATATGACATGCAATAAGACATCTTGAATCTCTTGAATCTTCAATATGACATGCAATAAGACATCTTGAATCTCTTGAATCTTCAATATGACATACAATAAGACATCTTGAATCTCTTGAATCTTCAATATGACATGCAATAAGACATCTTGAATCTCTTGAATCTTCAATATGACATGCAATAAGACATCTTGAATCTCTTGAATCTTCAATATGTCATGAAATGACTTGCATCGAGGCACAGCTTCATTCACCAGGCTTGTTCTTGGCGTACCTACACAACACACTGTCGTCTCATCACTTTTTTCGCTGTTTTGTCCCATGTCCTGTTTCACTTGGAAATACGTCTTTCTATGGAAGTAAGCTACACTCTGCGACAGTGTATGTGTGTGTGTGTGTGTGTGTGTGTGTGTGTGTGCGTGTGCGTGTGCGTGTGCGTGTGCGTGTGTGTGTGTGTGTGTTTATCTAAAGACTGCACAGACAGATTTACACAGACGCTGTCCCTGGAGGAAGCCAACTTGGGCTAAAACTTACCAGAGCTGCTCCTTGACATCCATCCCTCCACACTGTGATAGTGCACACTGGCACTAATGTCGTCATGTCCAGGCAATCCATTAAGCTGCATTATAAACTTGAGTCTCTACAGTCACGGTTGAAACCCTGGGGAGGAGGTGTGTCCTGTGTGCTCCCATTCCCACTATGAACAAGAGCTCTGAATGTGACATCTTTTAAAACTGCACCTGTGGATGCAACATTTGGCCACTCGACTTGGATTTTTAGTCATTTTGATTCCTTCTGGACCAAGTGGGACCTGTTCAAATATGACGGGCTGCATCCTAACAGGAAAGGATCAGGAACATTGATTTGTAATTTGATTAACTTTATTGCTTTTAGCATTAATTGATGGTGTCCCCAGCAGGACCATGCCCAGCATCCTAGCTCTGTATTTTATAGCCCTGTCCCAAACAATGCGGGTCCTGCTGGTGCTGGTTTTGCTGTTCGTTTCCCTCACTAATTCATTAATTCCTGTTAGGATGACTGACAGGCAGTGTACACAGAAACAATCTAATCACAGTTAAAACCACAATCCCTGCTGTTAAATCAGCTCATTTCTGTTTACTCAATGTAAGATCCATTGCCACATAAGTCTTTTATCTGCCAGGCTTTTCTAATGACCAACAATATTGACATTGTTGATTATCACAGAGTCCTGGATTCAGTGTGATGAATGTGCCCCCCTCATCGAGTCATCCGCCCCCCGGCTGAGGGGTGGCCTTGCAGTAACACACACATTATTTTAGTTGTTCTCCAGTCTCGCTCGGCTGACCTTTGGGAGTCTTAGAATATTTTGCCCATTTTATGTGTTTTAATTTACAGACCCCCTAAACTTACTTCTGGTTTTATTCATGAATATTCAGACCTGTTATCAGTCATTGTGTTACAATATGACAGAGTTCTTATTCTTGGTGATTTTAGTATCCATGTGTGTTGCCCTTCTTCCTCTTCGCTTACTTTAGAGTGTTTTATTTTGACCCAAGCACCCCAGCCATGACAAAGGGCACACACTTGACCTTGTGCTCTCCCGTGGTTTCTGTGTGGATGATGTGAACTTGGTTGATTTTGCCATCTTTGATCACAACACAGTGCTCTCTCCTGACCCCAAACTCACCACACTGATTGGCTCCCACCAATCAGTGTATGTTCCTTCACTCTCTGTTCCTTGCTTCTGTCAAGCTTTTACTGCTTCCTTTACCAGTGAGCAACATGGCCTCACCGTGGAGGAGCTTGTCAGTGTTTTTAACAGCTCTTGCACAAATATTTTAGATTCTGTAGCTCCAGTCAGATACAAAAAGCAGAAACCTTCTTCTCTGCCATGGTTGAATGAGGAATTAAGGAATCAGAGCAGAAATGGAAAAAGGATCAACTCAGTGTCTCCCTTGCTTCTCTAAACTATCTAATGTTCACTTATCAGTATACAATCAAAGAAGCAAGGAACACCTATTTTTCTGAACTGATCGCTAAAAAGGTCATAATCCCAGAATCCTTTTGGAAACCGTAAATTCTGTGATTGGTCCCCTGCTTAGCCAGCCAATTGAATCTTCCCCAGAGAGATGTGAAGAATTTCTTAATTACTTTTATAACAAAACTGTGGAGATCCTTTAACACTGAATTCAGAGAGCTTGATTGCTTGACTGCTGCCCACCTTCAACACTAACCCACTTCAGTGAAATCTCTGTCAACCCTCGAATGCACTGTTGCACTTTCAAAAGCATCCTCTTGCCCTTCAGACTGCATTCCCACTTGGTTTTTAAAAGCTGTATTTCAAACGGTCGGTCCAGATATTAACTGCTCTTTGTCCACTGGTATTTCCCCCTCCTATATGCCACTGTTTACCCCCTCGTAAAGAAGCCCTCTAGATCCCTCTGTTTTAATTAATGGTTGACCCATCTCCAAGCTGACATTTTTCTCGAATATTTTAGAAGAAAAAAATTCCACTCAACTTATTTATTTTATGACCAACAATCAACTTTTTGAAAAATGACAGGTTTCCGCTCTCTACACAGCACTGAGACTGCTCTGGTCAAGGTCACCAATGACTTGCTGCCTGCAGCCGACACAGGCCTGTACTCCATTTTAATTCTCCTTGACCTCAGCTAAGCCTTTGACACAGTGGACCAAAATGTCTTCATTAGCCGTCTGAATAATTATGTTGGCTCTAGATTGGTTCATCTCCTATCTCTCGAACAGGTTCTTCTCTGTAATGCTTGGAGATGCCTCCTCCTCTTGTGCTCCTCTTTGTCCCCCAGGGGTCTATTTTGGGTCCCCTCTCATTCACCATATACATGCTACACCTGGGGCAAGTCATGTATAGACATGACATCGATTTTCATGACATCGATGACACCCTGTATGTCCTGTTAAAGCCTGGTACCACCTTGTTTCTTGTATTATGTCCTGCCTTGCTGAAATAAAAAAAAATGGATGTCCAATAATTTCCTGCAGCTGAACAACTCCAAATCAGAAATAATTTGAATTACACCCTCTGGCCTTAACACTAGCCACTTTAACAATCTCTCTAGTCCTGGTGCCTTATCCATGTTCAAAATAATAATGGGTCAAAAATAACCTTGGTGTTATTTTCAACCCAGAGCTTCTTAAGTCCTGCTTTACCCAATTGAGACAGCTCACCAAGATCAGGTCAAACCTTTCCTCTGCAGATTTAGAAAAGGTCAACCATGCTTTTATCTCTTCCAGACTTGACTATTACAATGCACTTTATTCTGGTATCGGCAGGTGAAACATCCAAAGACTGCAGTTGATACAAAATGCTGCTACCGGGCTTTTAACACATACTAAGAGAAGTGACCACATTACACCAATCCTTGTGGCCCTTCACTGGTTACCTGTGAGTTTTAGAATCGATTTTAAGATTTTACTGTTTGTTTTGAAAGCCTTAAATGGTCAGGCTCCTGCCTATATTTGTGATCTGCTAACTCCCTATGAGCCTGGTCGCTGCTTGAGATCCTCCAGCAGGTCCCTACTAATGCTTGTAAAACCTCAACGTGTCACTGAAGGACCAGGCCTTGACTGTTTGCCCCTCAGCCATGGGATTCCCTGCTTGCAGTATCCTCTTTTAAATCTCTTCTCAAGACTCACTTTTATCTTTTATGTTTTTTTCTTAACTGATGGCATTTGAATCTCTTGAATCTCTTGAATCTTGAATATGACATGAAAACCCCAACCAATATCCTGACCTTCTTCACCGTTGTGCAGGACCCGCGTGGCCTTCGAGGTCAGGCTCCAGAAGAGCAGCCGGGCCACAGACTTCCGCGTGCCTCAGTCCATCTGCACCATGTTCAACGTGATGGTGGACGCCAAGGCCCAGTCAGCCAAACTCTGCGCCATGGAACTGGGCCAAGAGGTAGGACCTTCAGGGTTTAAACACCATCCGCACACACAAAACCGTTTGAAATGTGTCCATGTTACCACTAATGATTAATAATCAATAATTTTCTAGAAATTCATATAATGTATGTTTTTTTCAATTAATTTAATAAATAGAATATGAAATATGAAGAAATCCAATCAAATACTTACTACACTCATGTATTTAGACACTGAATTATGAATATTATTAAACAGAGAGGTCCTGCCAGCTGGTGGCTTAGTTAGCGATTGGTCGTTTATTTTTGCTTTTGTCATTCAAAAGTCATTTGTTTGTTCATTCACAGATTTGTGGTTTTATGGCCTTTAAACTTAGAGTTTAGATATCAGTTCAAATAAAATGTGCACTGCTGTGCTTAATTCTGCGACGTGTTCCTCTAAATGGCATCCAGTCCTGCACCCGATGTCCAGGTTAAGAATATGTTTCAGATGCATCGTGTCACAACCTATTGGCACCAAGCATGACTCCACTTTGATTTGACTTGTTCGAGTTACCACTGATACTTCTTCTTATCTCTCTATCCTCTAACTATACCAGTTGCCGTGTCCCCTCAATCTTTCTTCTTTTTCATTCCTATCATTTGTTTTATTTGTCGTGTCAAAGTTCGTTCGAGAATGGGTAAGTAAGTGTGGCTAACAATTCAATTGAAATCTCACCCCCAGTTCCCAAATGTATAATTAGCTTTCACTTTTCCCCTGCCTGTCTTCCTACACTTGCAATTGTTTGGATTTCATTAGCATGTGTGTAGACGGTATTGAATATACATGGGGTGGAAGTGAGAGTTCTCATGTTCGCGGATTCTTGAAGCTGATACCAATTACCAATGCTGAATTTATTACCCGTGAATCTGTAAAGACGTTTCCTTGGCTCTGCGGGCCCAGAACAAAAGGAATGAGCGCACAGTCTGACTGCAGCCGTTCAGAAGGGCTGCTCTGCACACTACCATGCATTCATTTATGGATTCACTGCATTCTTGTGACGTTGTTGTTTTTGTTTACTTTTAATTCCAGCGTGGATCTCATGTTATTTTAACGGCAACAATTCAATTATAATGATGCAGATAACGAGTAATACCTTGTGAATTTCAAGTTCTGCGAACCCAACCTCGACGAGATGGGGTCAAAGCAGCTGTGAATCTGAATGATTGTAAATGTCGATCTGTTCTGTAGCGTCCACCTGACTCCCTGCCCAATTCCCTACTGCCCTCTAACTCCCTACTGCGTTTTAAACCTCAATCCTTCATACCAGACCCACGGCATCCCGACATTGGTTGACATCAAATAATTGTCATTTTTCTCTGTCTACTACATCATACCTCTTGTAACTAATACTAGTTTGAATGGGGACATAGGTCTTTAACGAATGTTGCAAGTGTCAAGGATTCTTCTGCCCTCCAATGACACTTGAGAACAAAAGGTTGAACGACATTATTTGCGCACTGTGATGATGTATTTGTTATTACGTTTTTAAATCAATTCTATTTTCCAACATAGATGAAGCTATTTGATGTTTATTTTAAGATTTAGAAGACTTTAATTGAGTGTTTCATTGACTGTAGCAGCAGCCATGTTGTACATGGAAGTGCTGCATGTGGTACAAACACAACCGCAGAACAAAGTCAGAAGTCCCCAGTACCGCGTATGCTGTCTATAGTAACACAGTTGACGTTGTTTGTGTTTGTTTGTCTGTTTTTACCAGAGACAATACCATTCTCAAATCGACAATCTCATCGAGGAGACCGTGAAGGAGATGATAACTCTACTGGTAGCAAAGGTAGTCTAACCTCAACTGTTTCACTCTTTCACCTGGTTGAAAAACACACCCATTTCAGATGTTATCACTCGAGTGAACAGACATTATCAGGTGGTTATCAGCCCCATAGCTATAGGTCAGTATCAGTTTGTATGGTTGATCACTGATACGAGAGGAGTCCAGATCCAGTACAGTAGGAGTCCATGTCCGTGCCGCTTGGCCAGAAGCCCTGGCGTCATGCTCAAGATGCAAGAGGCGAAAACTAAATGGCTGACATTCCATTTATTCTCAGTGGAAAATGCAATATTTTAAGATAGTTTCTGCATTAAAATGCATTTTGATAACATCATATACATTCACTGAACAACAATTATGAAAATGAAATGCACGTTTCTCGCTAGAAATGTTACCAAAACACATTTAAATGCTGGAACTATCTTAAAATATTGCATTTTCCACTAAGAATAAAAGGAATGTCAGCCGTTTATTATTTAGTATGTACTAATGTGACTGAAGTAGTACAGTAACAATAATAAAGAGTTAACTGATGATTCAGTGTGCAACTACAACAGTTGTACCACATTACAGCTGCTGTAGGTAAGATTTGAAAGTTGAAAGAGAAAGAGTAGAAAACAGCAGAAGAGAGCAAGATTTTGAAACGAAACAATCAAAAAAACGTCAAGTCTTGCATTCACACACCTGTGATTGACAGGCAAGATGGATTCCCTCCAACCAATCAGGGAAGAGATGCCCTGATTGGTCAGAAATTACCTGGTAGCAGTCAAAATCTAAATTGACTCATACAGAGGCAGGTGCAGTAAACTCAAAACGGATATTCTCACAGTGCATTTCACTCAATAGTTGACGGATAGCTAAGCCATTTCTAACAAATAACACTCAAATAATAGCTGTTATACTATGGTCTGGTCTGGGTGAATACTCTTCTCTGATTGGCCGGCAGGTGTGCGTTAAAACCGTGTATTGCACACGTACTTCGGCTCAGGTTTAATCAGCATTCTAAATGAATCATGACATGGTGTGATCCTTTTCAACACAACCATCATAGCAAACATACTGCGAGACAAATTTGACCTAAAATCTAATTAATTTGAATACTTTGTAAGGAGTTATGGCGATGGAGCCTTAACCTTGGCTTACCTCACCCCGTTGTAATGTATACTGTGACTAACTGGTTGTAAAAGGGACCAGAATCATTCCTTGGCATGACGCCGGTAAGCTCTTGCTTCATGACCTTTCGATTTTGAGTGCAAAAAAAATAAAATTTTGAAAAATGTGCGATGATGCCTAAGGGTTAGGGTTAGGGTTAGGGTTAAATGCTAGATTTGATATAGTTGGCAATTAACGAGTAGGTGTGCGTTAAATGGTTTTAACTTGTTGATCATCCCTTACTTACATCCTACCTACAGCATCTTTAACAGCTGCAGCTGGTGGAACGTGTCACATGTCTGTTGAGTGCTGGTGACTGAGCTCCTCTGTGTTCCCAGTTCATGGTCATCCTGGAGAGTGTCCTGGCTAAGCTGTCACGATACGACGAGGGCACGCTGTTCTCTTCCTTCCTGTCTTTCACAGTAAGACGCACACGCACACACATGTACACACACACACACACACACACACACACACACACAAACAGACAGACTCATTACCACTTGATCAATATCCACCAAATGAAAACACGCTCAACACGTTGTGTGCTCCTACCCATGAGTATTGTATTTTCTCATGGTTATAATGCTTGGGGGACATTAATAGCCATTTATGTTTTTTTCTATTTATATTGCTAGCATGTTGATCAACAACCCGAGTGCCGTCGTTAAATTGATGCAATTCAATCGAACAGCAGGTATCAAAACCAAGAAATGTAAACACATCGTTTTGGAACATTATTCGATGTTTTGAACTGTTGAGGTGTGTGAGCAGTTTCATGTAGCCGATATTCAATCATTTCCCCTCATGTTCAATTTCAGAACCACCTTTTCTTTCTATATGGTTTGATTATTTCGTTTGGTTATTCCCTTTCCATTTCAAATAAGTTAACGCCTCAGTTAACAAACACATTTGGTGGAGAAAGTCATTCTTACTGAATTTGGAAATGCACTTTGAGAGAGCTTGAGAGAAGTACGGGCGCTGCTCCTGGTAGTTGATCAGGTGAAGAAACGCAGGCACACTGTCTTGCTATGAAGAAGTGGTGTACAGCTCTAACCCTTTCACTCCATCTCTCCCCATCTGCCTCAAGGTGAAAGCTGCCTCTAAGTATGTGGATGTACCTGTAAGTGAGAGCTCATTATTATGCTGGGGTCCTTTGTGTCTGTCTGTCTGTCTGCCTTATACTTACTGAGGATAGAACTATGTCATTGTGGTGTGTGTGTGTGTGCGTGGTTACTTGGAGTGGTAGACTCTAGTCCTTCATAGAACACACCATACAGTTTTCCTTGATAAAGCATCTCTTTTCCACGCTTCACACTTGTCATCTATTTGTTTTGTGAATTGCACAACACTTGGCCAAGCTTGCGCCGAGCCGTTTTGGAGACGCATTTCTCCCCGTTCACAAGCGTCCCCATCGTTCTACTGCGAGTGTCCATTCATATGCATAAGCAGTCACTGCCAACACTGCCATGGCATGTGGTTGTAACGCCATGTTGTGCAACAACAAGCCCACTGATCTGAGAACAGCGACGGCTTGAGCTACAAATACCACTTTCTAATCTGCAGCCAGTGCTCTTAGTCGCCACCTCGTTGGTCCGCTTAACAAATTGCTACTTTTTTCCTAATTAAAAGCATTGTCAACAAATCGAATGTGGCAACTGTGCATGTTTTGCCCGTGATGCTAATTGTGTGTTTAATGTATCAAAGTAAGAGTCTCTTGGGGAAGGGGTTTAGTGCATTTTCACATTCATTTGCGCATCGGCAGAGTGGACAGATGTGTTAACAAGTACAGAGGAGTTGAAGATAAGGACTTTGCATAACCTTTACTTTAGTCTACAGTTAGGAGACGCTTGCGATGGACTTGAGACTGACAGTACATTCCCAGTGCTCTGTAGTTCCCTGCAAAGTGGACTTCACAGGGTATTCTGACATGTTGAGAGTCACAGGGAGTCTACACATTCAGCTCACACTGCAGAGGAAGGTAGTGAACAACGACTGATTGCTTCAGGAAGTAGACAGAAAGTTTCCAATTTTGTATTTGCAATGCTCAAGAAACATTGATGGATGAATGGCAGCTAACTTTACTTTATGTCAATACATTTTGCTCCCGTTCTTTAATAGTTGAATCTAAAGTCTGCACTAGCAAATGTAATTATGTTGGCTTATTCACCGTAACAATGGTTAAGAAGCGAATTGATCTGGATGACTGGACAGAAGCTAAAAAACTGAAAAACAAGATAGACAACGGTGCAGACGGGTGTCTGAAAAAGTGATTCATCTGATTAAGTTATAGCAGATGAAGTGAAAACATCAGGAAATGTAAATCAATAAGGCGTGGCATGAGGTCAGATCTCAGATAGCACAACTGAGTAGTGGACCGATGGCCGAGGAGTTAGTGGGCTGTTGGTGGAGACCACTGGTGGATCGCACCGGTGGAGGGATTTTTGCACATCGGTATGCCAGCGGTCCTCTGGTGGATTCTCAGAGGAGTGGACAGCAGTCAGCCAGCAGTCTGCTGGTGATTCTTTTAATCTTTTAATCTGCCGTCGTTCCACTGGTTCAATTTGTTTTTTAATTAAATTCATCAAATTAACTTTTACAAATTAAAAAAATACCTAAATACAATCCAATATAAGATCCTATGACAAAGAACAAAGCACACATCTTGATCAATTTAATTGAATTCAAAATGTTAACAGATCATACACATTTAACACAGAACATTTAACACTGAACAGTAACACAATAAAATGGAGTAGGCAACACAAACACATAATGGCGCACCAGCAGAAATTGTCCAGCAGAATACACCAGTACTCTGCTAGACACCCGCCGGTAGAACACTACCAGTGGAATACACCGGTACCCCGCTAGACACCCGCCGGTAGAACACTACCAGTGGAATACACCGGTACCCCGCTAGACACCCGCCGGTAGAACACTACCAGTGGAATACACCGGTACCCATCTAGACACCCGCCGGTAGAACACTACCAGTGGAATACACCAGTACCCCTCTAGACATCC
>OMNS01080047.1:0-15809 GCA_900303225.1 Laemonema laureysi
ACGCACCGATATGCAAAAGTCTTAACATTATTTAAAGATGCGTTTGACTGCAAAACACCGGATATTGTATGTCCTGCTTTGCCAAATGTGCGCATGTGCAAGAATCAATCGATTTAAAGTGAGAGTGAATACTGTGGCGCATGCGCACAGGTATCTTCTTCTACTTGGATGTTGGATAAATGGGGAATAGGTAGGAGGCAGAGCGCCAAGTACAACGCAGTCTATGTGCGCTCTGTTTATAGAGCAAGAGCATATTGGTAAATGCTTGACCTGTGTGGGACCCTGGATTGTTTCAGTCTGTGATTTCTTAGTGATATTACCAAGTAATGTCAAATGTAGCCAGCTTGAGTTAGTGATTTTTTTCTTCTAAATGCAGTACCTGTGAGGGTAAACACACCTCCTCAACTTCCACAGTGGGTATTGGGTCTGCCTGCTCTGGGTCCGGCTCCTCAGCAGGATTGTTGATGGTTACTGTGGCACATCTCACGGACGTCTTCTTCAGGTAGCCTTCCTCGGAGTGCTAGACACAGACAAACACCACAGATGTACACACGTAACGTAAACAAAGTCAACACACTTACTGGCTAGTCTTTTGTTGCACAGGTCAATTTGCCAAATAATCGACATGCTCGGTCTCCTATCTGTGTGAGACTCATTGCCTTGTACCATTTAAAGGTAGCCTAAAAATATTGGAAATGAGCATCAATTTTAACAGATGTGTCCGCCAGTTTTAATGTTACCCTACTTCCAAAGTATTGGGTACGAGTTGTTGTTCCCATTGACCTGCAACTGCTCCCAGCTCCAGCCGTCTCCCACACTGTTGGAATGCTTCAGGAAAAGCTTACAGCAGAGGTTGAAGTATTTCTCGTCAAAGGAACAGCTACTCATCTCTGAAGTACAAGGTTGCAATTATTATTGATTATACATTTAAATTCAATTCAGCGTGGTTCCTATGGCGGGCGAGTCCAGCGACAAAATATTACTATGACAGCATCGAAGATCCGAAGCGTCCCTACCTAATCACAAACTCATTAAACCGTAAAAATGTACACTTTATAAACTGAAATGAAATATGACTATAGGGATAGTCACTATAATGATACAACAGCGTATAAGTAACAGAGTACCAGAATGCTGGTACAAATTCATATTTAGTCGCTGGACTCGCCCGGTAAACGGGACTAAAACCTCTCACTATGTTAACAGAACGACGTCATAGCTAATATGCAGCGTCATGTTTTACCTACTTGTTGAGATTATGAACGGGACCTTTCATGGTCCACGGTCACACACTTATTCACATGGCTGACGATACGAGGTCTGACCAGTTATGTCTGGCCCTTTTGTTTTCTTCTTCTCTGACAAATCAGCAATTAGTTGCATTACCGCCACCAACTGGACTGGAGTGTCGCGTGTGTGAGGAGATTTCAGCAAAAATTATTAATATGGAAAAATACACAAATCTGGAATATATTCTTTCTATTAAACCGATTTCTTTTATAAAATGTATTTTATATAGTGAATAAGTTGAACTTCCAAATCAATGATTTCAATCCAATGCTGATGAACAATCACAACAAATTGTGTTTACATTGTTTCCTTCAATCCACTGTAGGGCTATGACTATTGCTATACATTTTTTGTGTATGAAGACAAATTATATGCTATTCTCTTCTTGATGGAAACATTGAGTTTTGGAATTCAAACTGCTGCATCCAGAAATAAGATATTTGTATCCATCTGTACATATTAATAGTTTATCCATATCATTTGTGTTTTTGAACAAAAATTCCCCAACTTACCTGCCAACTATTCACTGCCCATGCCTGTATAATTGATTTAGCCTCTGCTTTACTTTGTGCTATCACTTTTATTTTTAAGCACTGCTTCTCTGTCTGCCTCGAATGACCAATCACATGATCAGAGAAACCCAAGCCCCAGCCCCAGTATGCATTCCAAAGCTGCTCATTCACTATAGCTTACTAATGCTTGTTCCCTATATCTTTGAGGAGACAGGCTGAAGTAGTTAGGGGTCGATATGGGTCAAGTGATGGATTGATTACATAAAGCCCTCTATATCTACCACACTAAGAAGGTAGTGATGATAATGTTAAAGGGACTAAACATATACACAATTTTATTTGATTCAAGCAAATGTAATAGTTTCCACGTTGAAAAACAATCAACAAGAAAATGTTCAGAACGACTGTGTCTAGGATTTGATCTGACAGCTCCGTACCAAAGAAAGGACCCGATTCATTCACTTGTTCATACTCTTTCATCACACTAACCTCAAGACAAAAAAGCAATAATAAAAGTCAGAAATCATACTCTTTTTTTTCCTTACAGCATTTACACATTAAAAAACAAAGCAAGTACCACAGAAGGAATGCATCTGTAAAAAAACAAAATACATCAATGACAAGATTGAACAAAACGCAAAGGGATGAGTTGTCAATAGAATCACAACAGAGAGAAGCGCTGCTGCTTCCCAGGAGGAACTGGACCAGAGCCTTGGTACAAGACAAGCATTAAAGACATACACGTTTCATTTTGACTTCTTGCCACTACCAGAGATGTCCTGTCTTCATCAAAGTGTGTGTGCTTGAATGTGAATTGTATACTGAGTTAGCACGGACCAACACACTGCAAAGAACACAAGGTGGGATCAGAGCTCATGTCAGCTGGACGTTATTCTGGACAACTGTTCAATCCACCATCAACTCCTGCATACCTGAACAACCCCTAACCCCCGTCAACATTCATTCTCAGGCCTGACGGTTGAGCCTGACAGACGATGCGTCAAAGTCAACGTCGCCAGGCCGCTGTCATACTGTTCATCAGGTATCCTGAAGTCATCGTGGTGTGAACACTGCATTACATGACATTGCAGAAAAACCAAGGGGAAATCATTTCAGGTTGTGTTCTGACTCTTCCCCTGCCCTGCTCGTGTGTTCTTACTGTAGCTCCATGCGTCATTGTCACAATTGTATCCATTTTTGGGTGAAGTGATCGGTCCTGGTGGACTTGGGCAACGGGACAGTCTTGAATTTGATGCCCGTTAGGCCCTGTGGTCACACTTGGTTACAGACTTGTCATCCATACTTGACACTTGAACACAAACCTGTTTGTGGCTGTGATACAGCGGTGGCACTGCGCATAGTTTGAATTATGCAGCCCGTTATGTGTCCACATCATGTCTGAATTGCTATCCATATTACTATGAACTCCAATTGGATCATAACGTGGGCTGAATCAGATTTGAATACCCAGACCTGACCGTTTATGTGTCCTGGCACAAACAATGCATTATAATGACATTAAAGTGTAACCAAGGCCTAAATCTCGAGGATGAGGTCCAACCTTGATCAGCTCGAAGGTTCAACCGTCCCAATACTTTTGATTGTTATCAGCATACCTTGCTAACATTTGTTGCCTTGCTTCCTTGTTAAAAAATGTACATACATAATACAAATCTTCCTCTAAAACATACTCAAAAAGAACTTTCACACATTGATATCCAATCCAGCAGTCTTGTTTCTGGTTGGACGTTGCAGAGTTCCAGGCAAGTTTTGTCCAATAGAACGCTGCAAAAACATCTCCAGTAGTTGACTGATAACTTGAATCTACATTGTCTGTTCCTTGTTTTGTTTTGTTTTGTCACTTTAATGTGTTGTATTGGAGTTATAGTCATTGTTGAACGTGTACTACTGAGATCACACAAGGTTATCAATGATGGGACACTACTGAGACAATGATAAGTCAATTTACGCTAGTACGGAGGACCATGCCACCAGGGAGCAAAGGGGAAATACACCATCGACAGCAACATGCTCCCACAGCCCTACAGCTGTTTCAGTGTATATGGTTGTGTGAGTGTTCTGGACTTCAATCATATTTATTGTAGTTGATTCAAGAGCTATGAGTTTGTTTTTAGCAATTTTACTGTGAAACTGCAGAGATGGGAGGATACAGAATTAAGGACAGGGGAGACACACTGTTCCTACATTTGACTGAGGCGTTGTAATCATATAACTACATATGGCTTTAGGCCCAGCGGATATGTGGCCACCAGAGTGACATCCACAGAAAAGGGATACGCCGCGAGATGTATGTGTAGAAACTGTAGCTGGTTTAGAAAAGCTCAGGGCATTCGTCATGACAAGCGATGCTGGGGTTTACTGCTGGTACTGTGGTGGTGTATGTGTCTCAGAGACTAACCGAGAGATAAAAGTGTGGAGGTAGCTTTTTTCAATGTTATAAATATGTACAGGTTTGTATGTTGTATTTAATAATTCCCTAAAAAGCAAAAAAAATCTTACCTGCATAACAAACACACAAGAAGCCCTGATATACAGCAGGGGTGTGGCGGGCTCAACTCAATGCATTGTTCTAGGACAGCTCAGCACGACAGCTAAAATACTGAGGCCTTCGTGGTCTGCGAAAAAATGCACTGCAGGTGTTACACCAGCTGCTATATATTTCTAGCTGAGCCTTTACTGGTTGCCAAGGGTTGACCAATGACGTTACGTCACAAGCCATTTTCTTGCCAAACTGCCCATCTCTCAGCCAGTGTCTTGTAATCTCCAGTCTGTTACTCACAATTAATAGAATATGGTCTAGGATCAATTGGCCACCATGAACAATGTGCCATTATTCATTTCAAATCATTAAATCGTATGTTTCTAAATGACCCAATATGAAACGATGACCTAAATGCGAGGCATTGTTTTGTATTTTGTAACATATAATTTGTATTTGTCATTTGCAATGGCAGTCACATAATTGTTTGAAAATAATACAACAAAACGTCTTAGGCTCCGAAGAACACAGCACAAGAAAGAATGTCAAGATAAACAAGGCGAGCTATAGTTTATCACAGAGTCATGAAACTGGTTCAGATTTAAGCTTAAAAGTGCATAAAATGATAAAGTGTTAATCAATTGTGCAGCATAATCTGCCTCGAGCCAAATTATTCCAATCACAAATTTTGATATTTCCAGAAAATACAGCCGTGCTCGCTGTAATCCCCGCCTTCTGAAAGGTACGCACTCTGTCAAGCTGCTACTATCCACGTTCTAAAAGGCAAACAAACGGGGGAAGACTCATTATTGTCCATATTATTACAAATGTTGACTTTAAATGTTAAAAAAACGACATTTGAAGCTCGAGGCAATATAGTCAAATTCCCCAATTGACATACTTTCTAAACATGCATGATGGGAACACTTTAGTGAGGCTAGCACTTTCCCATATTTAAACGAACATCATGATCATGTTTCTAAAAAGAAAAGATCAATAGCATTGTGACAAACAGTTGCCAACCCCGGAATCAATTAAAAAATGTGAATCTGAATGCACCAAAATGTCCTTTCCCAGGCTCCCTCCCTTGTTGCTGCAGTGCTATTGACGTCTATCTGTAAATAGTGAACATCTGAATTTGGTTTTGTGTCATTGTTGCATGTGGGCCTCTCCATTAAAAGTGAACTGGGTAACACAAGGCAAACCTGGTGGCTGGTTCAGAGGGTTATGTAGTGGAGCACCCCTAACACATCCAGCACTGTGGTTATGCTGCTAGGACCACAACCGCCACCACCTGTCACAGCGGTCTGTCTGATCGTCAAGTCAAACAGTTGTCCATTACCAGGCATCGCAACACTACATACAACTCAGTTATAGAAATTGATGAAGTCCGCCGTCATTTTGAATAGATGTGACAATTCTTCACTTCTGTGAAGAGTTATCTTTTTCTCAGGGATCGATGGTTGGAAGAAAGTTGTCAGCGAAATAATCCCTTTGAATGGTGGCCAACTGACCGCCTTGTAGTCTACTAGCGGCGGGGTAAGCAACAACAACGAGAGATTCACTCAAACAAACCTTTAGTGGACAGCAGTTTGTTTGTGTCCATCGAGAAACATCTGAATCCACACATGCATCCGTTGTAATACAAATGAGAGTGTTTCCTGTGGATCTGTGTTTCTATCGTTTCTGTTTCTATGTCACCGAGCTGTTAAAACCACACTCGCCCCGTTTATCTGTGTGTTCAGATCAGACTCTGGCTGTGGAGCTCTACATATGCTGTCTAGTGTCTGTGTATACTTTGTCATTGAGATCAACGGTCTACCTTCTTGTTTTCTGCTTTTATTCGTGTCCAGACAGAGAAAACGGATGCACATTTCTCTATGTTGCCATGACTCAACAAACTTAGCGGTCACTTTTAAGACTTCCTCGTCCCCTCGTATGTCTCCTTGTTTTTCAGACACAAAGAATACTGTCTGTTTGAAGTCCCCCCGTCTTAGACGTGAGAGACCTTTTGCGTCTCTCTTGCTTGTTTGATGCTATAAAGCCACTTGATGACTCTTGCGTTGCGCTCCACGGCCGAGATCCCATAAGGCACTCGCTCCCCCGCCTCCTCCTCCTCCTCTGCCTCGCCGTCTTCTGCGTCCGACAGTCCCTCATGGGAGGACTGCCGGTCGCAGTCTGAGGAGATCATGGAGGCCGAGCGGAAGTTGAGGCTGACAATGTCTGAGTTGGCCCTGGTGAAGTTCTCCGGCCCGACCGCCTCCAGCTCCTCTGGGTCCAGCCCACAGTAGTTGAAGAAGCGCTCAACATCGGCCCCGGCCCGGGCGTATCGGTCCGAAAGGTCCGACTTGGAGCGGTGTAGCGACGGGCGCCGGGCAACAGAGCAGCCCAGCTCCAGGTTGGGGTCACTAGAAGTGTTGGAGGGGTCGCCTCGCTCGCAAGGCAGGGGCAGAGGGGGCGTGGCGGTGCCACAGAGGGAGGGGCTGTGCCGGTACGGGGGCAGAGAGAGAGACAGCGGAGGAGGCGGAAGCGAGGCGGAGTTGGGCTTTGGTGGGAGGGGAGGCGCAGAGGAGCTGCTGGAGCGGGCGGTGCGGAGTGGCTTGCCGTTGCACAACCGTAGGAGGTCTGAGGATGAGTGGGAGGTGAGCAGGGGGGGCAGCGGAGACTGGGACCGTTCTAAGCGCCTTCCTGCTCCCCTCTCATCCAGGACCTGTCTGCTGAGGTTCAGGTTTCCTCCCTGCTGAGGGCTGCGACGCCCGCTGCTGTGGACTGGAGGGACTTTAAGTGAATGGGAGAACGACCGGAGAGAGTGGGAGGTGCTGGGGCTGGGTACCATTTCCAGTGGCTGCTCATTCAGGGTCATTGTGGATCGGTATGTCAATGGCATCCTGCCGATAAAAGGCAAAATTAGACACAAAGATGGAGAAATAGAAAGAGGAAAGCAAACAGGCCAAAGAGTCACAATGACCATACATTCGGTTGTACGAGAGATGTAGACTGTTGTCAAAATCCTACCTCCGGACGCTACATTCATATATTATTGTATATATTATATATGTATATATACTGTATATAGAGAGAGAGAGAGAGATAAATAGATAATATTAGGCTTAGGGTTATATATATATATATATACATACACCATTTACCATTTACCTGGGTGGAGTACAGCTTCTGGCTCCTCCTCCTGAGGTCCTTAGCAACACAGCACTTTTGGCCCCTCCTACTGGCCCTTCAGATCCGGCCCCCGGGGAGGAAGAGGAAGAGTTCAGGAGATTCTTCAGCATCTCCAGGTTCAGATTCTCCCGCTTGCAGATGTCGCCACTCGACGTGGCAAAGGTGTCCGACTTGGCGTTGTTATTGGAGGCTTTGAATGATACCCCGCTTCCATTCCCTACTCCTCCCCCGGGACCTCTCTTGCTGAGTAGGGCGGGGCAAATGAGGGGCTTGGCCAGGATAGGCGGTTTGATTGGCTCCTGCTTCGCATTGATGACTTCCTGACTCTTCACATACTTAGCCTTGTCAGCTTCCAGTCTTTCCACTGCACTCAAGCGTTTTGGATTAGGCTCAACCTGAAATACAATAACATATGTTTCACAAAATCAAAGTTTAGTGATGTTTAGTAACATTTACATTTAGTTATCTTGCAGACCCTTTACTTCAAAGTGAGGTAGAAAACAATTACAATATGTATGTCCTGCACAACCAAATGTACAACTTCTGTCTCAACCATCAGACACAGACGGTCCAGAATCAGTGCTACTACAATACTGCCCCAATCACAACAAGCCTAACCCTAACCCTAACCCTATAAAATTAAAATTAACAGGAATTATTGAGATGAATTACAGTTAGAAGAGTGAAAGTAGAAATTTATCAATATCTACTTTCGTTCTTAATTCTATCTGAAAGTAATATCTAACTTAATGGCGAAATTACTTTGGATACTTTTTATATATACTTTTTATACTATTTTCACATTGAGTTCAAACTATGGTCTCTTTGAATCCACCATCTAGTCGTCATGAGAGAAACAACCCAAACTTGCATGTGGTTGACTTTAAATTTGACTACTAGACAAAAATAAGCAGGCAGGATTCCTCTCACTGGTTTATGATTTATGACAATATGACAAAGAATATCAATATAGAACTCAAAACACACACACACACATAGACACAAAAACACTGACACATGCATAACTAAACGCTGTACCTGTCTCCGAAAGTAGTCAGGGCCCTTGTTGAGGATCCGGAGGGGCACTGCTGAGCTGAAGGGCGTGGCCGGGCTGGGAGCCTTGCTATCTGCAAGGGCTGGAGCCAGCGTCTCCGTCTGCATAGCGGCCAGGTGGCTGGGGGGAGCGGCCGTGGTGGCAGTAGGGGGGCAGACAGAGGGTGGGGGTACCAGGCCACCCCCACAACATGAAGACACAAGGCGGGGGTGGGGGGGACAGTGGGGAGACGGAGGGTGTCTAAAGATACCAGAACCCTGCTGGCCTCTGCATGGCTGCGCTACACGCTGGGAGGTCCTGTTCCCGTTGCCTGTCTTTGGTTCTAGACCTG
Organism: Laemonema laureysi; assembly: GCA_900303225.1. Classification (NCBI taxonomy): domain Eukaryota; kingdom Metazoa; phylum Chordata; class Actinopteri; order Gadiformes; family Moridae; genus Laemonema; species Laemonema laureysi. The sequence goes on from OMNS01080047.1 coordinate 8,865, forward strand.
AGAATCAAGTCGGCTGTGTAATAAACTTTACTTTTTAAGATTTTTTAAGAAGATTTTAACACAAGAAACGCTTGGCAATAGTAGCTCTACATCTACATGTTTTTACTTCCCACAAGGAAAACAGAATGAGGGAAGGCATGCGTGAGTAGAAAAATATAAAGAAAGGCAAGAAAGGGTTGGGAGAAATAACAACATGTAAGGAAGGGTAGAGCAGAAGGAGATGTGTGAAGAGAGTGATGATTGTGCTTCAGTTCAGCACCACTGTTAAGTCACCGCCATACCCTCCGTTGGCCAAACAACCTGAAAAAAACAAAAAAACAAAGTTCAGCCAATGTGTCTGTGACACCACACAACTAACAACAATAATGAACATCTTGAAGAGAACATCCACACATACACACACTCAGCATAGGAAATATGTCAGCAGACAGCGTAGCTACGTAGTCACAATATTGTAAGATCAAAACCACATGAACATCCAGCATTACTGACCTCATGGAACGATCTTGCTATTTAAAGGACAACCAAACACCCTTGTTTAAGCTAGTCCTGCCCATTATCAACATATAAAAATGCATGCTTCTGTCACCCTTCTGGGAGACACTTTTTTTCATTTAGGGGCGGGGCTATGTTGCTGTTCTTTTGACTTTCATAAATTTTAACCCAAAAGTGTCAATAACAATTAACACATGTTGTTCTAGGGTTTGGTTTTCCTTTTAAGGGCCACCGTTTCAAAATGTTAATTTTAGCGGGAGTGTCCACCCAGATAGATGTATGATGACTAGATCAGTCTACCAGCCTACCAAGCGGACTGTACCAACTGGTGGGCTTATCTATCCATCATACATCTGGGTGGACACTCCCACTTGTGATGTCGCTATGTCGCAAAGACAGTCACATGACATTTTTGAAACGGCTTGTAAAGGCTAATCACACTCACACCTGGTGGTAAAATAGGACACACACACACACACACACACACACACACACACAGCATTTTGAAAACGCTTTGTTTGGTAAGGGCTTTTGCATTTTTCATTCATTATTATACATTGTATTATACTCGCAGAGAGAGAGTGAGGGAAACACAATAACATATGCGTGGTGAACCGCGCAAGCTACTGTAAAACTTCCAATTTATTTCTACTAAAGAAAGTGTAAAAATGAGTGCGGGAGCTGGACCAAGTAAGACACCCAAAACTTACCACTTCCATGCTGAATGGGAGGAGGGCCTTTTTTTTCACTATGTCAAATTCGAAGTGCGTTTGTTCAATTGCATCAAAAATTGCAACGCTGTTTCACCTGAACTCATCTGGGGTGGAGGATGAGATGTTGACACTACAGGCTGACATTCAGCTTAAGTCCAGGGCTCATGGACAGTTTTGGAACTTACTCACAGAGGATAAGTACCCAAACATGAGGAAATGTGCTACCTCCTTGACTGCATTATTCTTATTATACTTATTTATGTGAGTCAGCCTTTTCCCACATGAAGATTATTAAGTCCAAATACCGTTCCACCATGACTGATGATCATTTGGAAGCCTGCTTGAGGCTGGCTACCAGCAGCTACTGTCCGGACCATGCAACCCTGGCTGATTCCATTCATCAGAGTAAGGCAATGACCAAAAATGTACGGAATTGTATTGTGCCATACGTGTTCATGCGGTTATGCAAGGTACGCCAACATATAATGTATATATAAAGTATACTCAGTATATATATAAATAAAAGCATTTTTTGTGTCGGTAGATCATTTTGAAAGTAGCCTGCAAGTCGAGGAAGTGTGGCCACCCCTGATCCATATGTTTCACAGCCACTGAGAAGTGTTGCACCTTTAAAGGAAACATACAGGCTAAATCACTTTTATACAATTATTGGTGATGGACAATGCACACCAGGGCCGATTTTACAGTTTTGTGTAATATTTAACTTTGCCGCGACTGAACTTCTATAATATATTCTATAATTCTATAGACGCTACTACATCTGGTATTTAATAGGAGAGTATGTCTTCAAAACGCTGCAGCATCAACCATAAGTCATGTTAGCTGTGTCCTCATAACTCAGAACCACTACAATGACATGTTTTCACAGCCCTAGTATGAAGATGGTAGATTCACTTCCACTATACACTCTGTATGATCACCATGTGTTTTAGCTATGCACAAATGCAATGATTTTTTAATACTAACTGTTATGCATTTGGCACTAGATTTGTTCTTAGCCATTTTATTCAATTGTACTTCCTACATTTCATGGTTTTAGAAACACATTTGTCAAGTTTCAAGGATTGATCAATGTGTGTGTATTATTTTAAATATCATCACAGTCTGCTCTTTATTATGTAAAAGCACTAATGGTAATGACATAATATCAACCACCATTATGTCATGTTTATTTACACTGTTTACATCAACGACAGCTCTGCCCACTGACAGTGGATCCTGAGGCAGGGCACATAACTAGTGTATTGTTTCATTTGATTGGTAGAGACTTTAATGAATATTAGCTTACCTGTTTTGGGCCACAGCTCAATCTTCTCCGCTTAGCCTAGTTCTGCTCTTGGGCTAGCAGTGACAGTGTTCCGTGCATTTTCATTGACTGTTAGATCTGGACACCTCCCCTTTTTCCTCCAGATGCTGCAGGTTGTCAATAGTTGGTGAAAGACCTGTTGAATTAGACCAAATGAAACATACTTTTTTTACAAAAGTACAATATTACATTAACAAACAACAAACTGTTTTACAGGGAAACATACCGCTGTGTACAACAAGTGTGACAGATATGCTCTTATACTAGATTCAGCAATTACTTAGTTACTTAGTTATTACGCTTGCATATGGCACAGAAGAAAGAGGGATATTTTTCACAAAATCGTAGCTAATAAAGCCTTCACTAGTCTCAAAACAAGTCTAAGAGGAAAATAAAATGGTCATCTTGAAATTTACCATATGGCTCTGACAATGCACTGCACTATGACAATACATAAAAATACTAATAAAACATTATTTTTTCCTATTGTATAACACACATCCAGTAACACCTGTACCTTTCGATATGTACAAAATAGTCAAGGCAATAGAGATGCACAAGCTTAAAACATGTTATAGGAATTGACCTGACAACGGATGAACAAATTGTGATCATTTAAGTTTGTCTGAAGAACAAAGCTTAACCTTCTGCACCTGCAAAAATACATCTGGCCAAAAAAAACATTTTGCAGCGAATATCTCTGGAACAATACAATGGATTTTTTGTCATTCAGCCTTTGTGTTTACCCTCACTGCCATACAAATGCACCCCTACGACAAACTAAAATAAATGTTTGCAAAACAACTGTTTAAATGTAGTATGGACCGTGTGGTCCACTCTCCACGTAGGCTCTCTGATAACAGTTGTGTTGTCTTGTTAGGTAAATAGCTGCAAGATTGCACATAGGCTATCTGATATTTTTAATTAGGCTATATTCATTTTACCTGCGTTTAATGGTGGATTATAACACTAAATAAAACAATACAATTATATTTGTGTGGATTAAAGATGAGGCTCAACGGGCCGTTCTATGAAACATCTAAATGAACAGAGAGTGACCACTGCCCCCTGCCTGTCGCCTCGCATTATAACCCGCCCCCCTAGAACAACGGCAGCCTCTGATTGGTCCGTCCGTCGGCTGGACGGTCTGAGAGCAACCAGCAAGGATGAATCCCAGACCTTGTACAAGGAAACAATAATAATAAATTATGATTTTTCATAGAATGGCCCATTGAGCCTTATCTTTAAACCATGGGCTACACAAATATAATTTTATAACATGTAAGAAAACCTATTATAATATCAGATAGCCTATGCACAATCCTGCAGCTATTTATCTAACGAGACAAAACTGTTACCACAGAGCCTTGATTGGAGGACGTGGACAGTGGTTCATACTAAATTTAAACAAAAACACATTTATTTTAGTTTGTGTGGTTGGGATGCATTCGAAAATATATCAGTGTTGGGGTGCTGTGATTTGGAAAGGTTTGGGAGCACTGCAGTAGAGAGCACGTTTTAACACTGTGCTAAAATATGTAATACTGGTGGAAATGGTTGATTTTCATCTCACGAATGGATGTATAACAAGAGCTGGATGTGGTACACAAAAATGGTTGCCCATTCATTTCAACAAAATTTGCTTACCCAGCACACCTAGACCCGGAAGTTGTTAGTAAAATTTTCTTTGTTAAGTAGTAGGTTAGAAGAGCTAGCATAGCTAGAGTGGGAAACATTTAAATTTCCATTGGCAAACCAATGGCCACAAACGTACCCTAGGATTATCCACCAAGGCTACATCCCATATCTATTTTAGCTATTGTGTGATCAAACAAAATACTAACTGCAACATAATTGTTGGACCTCTGAGTACAATCAATCGACACCAAATCTGTAATATACGTATAATCTGAATAATTGTAATGGTTAAACACTGACACATTGACCTGATCTATAATGGTCTGGTTAGAATTACAGGCTTACCACTAGAACACTTCCTGGAGCTCCACATGGAAACCGCACATTTCATCAGCTGGCGAATGAGGAAGCACACCATCATGGTACACATGGTCGCCCATGGCAACACTTGCCCAGCCTTAGCTCACATGTATTCCAGTGTTAGCCAATGTGGATTGAATGGCCATATTTCAGCGACTGAAAAATACCCCAAAAGTAATGCAGAATAGGTCAAAAATCGTCCAATCAGGATTACTACAACCAGGTATATGGGAGTGGAGCATAGCAAAGTGTTCCAAGGAGCCAGGGTAAAGGTGTGCAGGAGGATCTACTGGGGCTTAAGTCTGTCTAACCTGATTAGCGTAATGCAGACAGATGTATCCCACTGCCTTAATCACCATACCTGGGAAGCATTCTGGTTTCAATAATAATACTAATACTGTTCTTTGATTTTATGGGAGGATTTTACCATAGAATAAATAAATAAATTATCTTGTTAAAATATGCTATATGAATTAACTAAGTGTGGAAAGACTCTGAGGTGATCTCTGGTTACTGGTTATGGTTAACGGTCTGGCAGTGCTCAGGCGGTTAGAGGATTACATTGTTTGAGGAAGTGACATCAGCACATCTATGTCTCCAAGATAAGCAAAAGAGTGGTGTCAGCACTGGTTCTGGTCAGTTTCATGACCTATAGAGGTCAGTTTCATGACCTGTAGAGGACAGTTAAGGCTTTACCCTTTCACAAGAAAGGGGGGGGGGTCACTATTTGTGAAGAACAGAAGAGTGGTGCCAGTTGGTCTGTTTTCAGGAAGTGTTGACAACAATCATGTGTGTAACATATCAGAAGATGTATGTATGTATAGATGTGTAAGAGCAGGATTGGTTAGAAACCAGAGGTACTCTTAAAAGAAGAGTATAAAGCAGTGGTTCTTAACCTTATTGGAGGTACTGAACCCTGCAAGCTTCATCAGTGCATTCACCGAACCCTTCGGATTTCGGTGCTCGTGATTGCTAGTGTGAACCGGGCTATACTGTGTGTGTCTTGACCCCTGCCTGAACCCCTGAGACTGACTCAACGAACCCCTGGGGTTCGCTCGAACCCAGGTTAAGAACCACTGGTATAAAGAGAGTATCCTGAGTTTTGAAGGGGAAGAACCATCAGCTGACCACCCTCCTTTTACTATACCTGTAGCAAGTTATAATAAAATACGTTTTTGTTACATGTTTTATCCACAACAATTTCTGATTGAGAAGGTTAATTTATGGCATAACTACCTAATAATGTATATATTTTGTATCAATCAATGTATCCATTTTTTGCCTTTGCACAAGGAAAGTTTGAGCTGGGCTCTGAAGGAACAGTAACTTTAATGATTTAGTCTAGTCCCAAAAATAGTCAACGACAAGTGGCTCATGCAGCATTTTAAATGTTCTGGAGCTAACAGATGACCAAATATCCATATTTTAAACATTAGCGAGAATATCCCACCAATTGGTATTCAGAAGGCATGTTGAAGCCGTCATTGTTCCAAAAGGTGTGGAAGGGGGATGGGGACTCGGCATACCACCCAGGTACACTAAACTAGTGTTAGGGCAACATATGGTGCCAAAAACCAAATAATCCATGTCTAGCCTATATATGGTGAGTGATATTTGGACCATCAAACTTTAATTAAAAATATTTAATTAATACATTTTGCATAACATTAGGAATACAAGATGAACATTATGGTCAGAGTCTGGCCTGCTAATCCAGGGCAAGTCTGGGGCCATGGTGTAACAAACTGGCATTCCAGCACTAATCCACACTCAGTCAGGGTGTTCCATAAGTCCCGGTTGCCGGCTAAATAGCCGACTACTCGGTCCTCTTTGGCCGGCTACTTTTATGCAGAACATCATATCAATAGACTGAATTTGAGTTGCTGAGTTGGATGAACAGCTCTATTTAACCTCTTATCATAACATGGCAATTGATTGGACAACGTGACATGTCTTTATTTGACATCAATATGACAACTATAAATTCTCGTACTAGTCTTGTACTAGGCCTGTATGAAAAATCCTTAGCGTTGCTATTGTCAATTAACTCAAGTGTTTCATTTAACAAATGAAATTACGTAGAAGTGCTGTTATGTCTCAATATTTAGTCTTTTATGATAAGTTGATTTGGTTTTAGTTTAGTTTAGTTTAGTTTAGTTTAGTTTAGTTTAGTTTAGTTTAGTTTAGTTTAGTTTAAGACCTTATAACCTATTCCTATTTACAGTTCAGTGTACAGTTGTCCAATTTTGTTCGCATAGTCACAAGTTAAGACCATTTATTGCTGTCTATCGTGGATGTCCAATTGCGTCTATGGTTAGGATCATTCATGACTTTATTAGGTTGGTGCGCGGCATCCAATCGATCAGATTACAGGGTGCAAACTCCTTGTGCGCAACCGTAAATGACTCCTTC